>JACYXH010000091.1:2895000-2912500 GCA_026745465.1 Lota lota | reverse complement strand
CCTGATCAACAACAACTATTTATTAAGGTATACATGGAATTAAACAACTTCACCCTGGATAACATGTACTCATGTCTCAAAAGACTTTGAGACATGGGTTTAGTAGGTGGGTTTAGTAGGTTAATAGGTTTAGTAGGTGCCAAGAGATCAGATATAATACCATCGCTGGTCAAACGATTGTGGAAGTCAAATTCTCTGTAATATTGAATTGTCATTCTTAAAGTAGTCACAAAACCAATCGCCAAGTGGATGTGCAAATGGCAACAACGTAGACAAAAATCATGCTATGTAGCTTAGACACAGAGTTGCAAAATGTTGGATGCCTTATTTTTGTATATGTATAACATTTATAAGATGGACTTTTCAGATACCCTTTTTGTATCTGTTCCTGTAAAATGTCATTCAGATGCACCCGTGTCATATCAACGAACGTCAGTAGTTCGTTCAATAAGAAAAAACCTAATGGTGAGCCCCTGCGCTGTGCTTGAGGAAGAACCTTTAAAGATTGCGTCACGCAACAAGAATCATAATGTTGGTTTCCGCTGCTCTCCATCTCCCAGGGCCAAGGAGATCAAGTCTAAGTTGGGAGTGTTGCTGCAGAAGCCCGACAATGCCATAGACCTGATCATCCCCTATCCGGAGAAAACCGAGAAGAAACCGGAGAAACTTCAAAAGTAAGCCATTCATCACCTATACAGCTTCAAACGAAAATTCTGAGAAAAGAATCATTGAAATATAGGGTCATTGCCCACCATTACAACAATAGTATAATATTGTGGAATATCAGTGATAATCATTATAAAGTGTATGAATGAGTAGTACTGAATGAAAATCCTTGAATATTTGAGGTTTGATTTGAGCTGAGGTAACATATAACTGGATCAACAAGTTATTTTGTCTTAAGCTTAACTAGACACTGTTGAATACTTGATTCTGATTGGTCAATAATGTTTCTTGATTCTGATCTATTTTTCAAAATCAGCACCTCTACCGTGTAAAAGTTTCACATCAATGCGCTACAAATCGAACATTAACAACCATGGACTTACACAACTGTCAACCAGATTTTTCCTTGACATCTGCCCCAAAACTGGGGCACACACTGAATAAGCAACCCCGGGTGGTGGCGTTATTGGACATAATGTACTTCTGCAGTGGAAAGCTTCACTGTCTATTATTATGGACACAAACTTTGGCCAGTTAAAGATGTCCTTAAGTGAGGCAAACTAGGGAACATTGGTATTTACGGTGGCTTGTTTTCATGTCCAGGCCGACTGCAGAAGAAGTTGCTGAATGGCGGGAGTCCCTGGAGCATGTGTTGACCAACAATTGTGAGTTGCACACACACACACACACACACACACACACACCAAAATTGCCACTGGATTTTAATTGCGACTTTCTAACCAATTGCCAGCAAGGCTTCAACAAATTGCAATCAAATAGTGTTCCGTTTAATATCTGCGATTTGGTTTGCACTAAATGGTGCAAACTGACTGGTCAATTCACCAGTCTGTTTTCAACCCAGGAAAAAATTATCTATTTTCCAGACATAGATGGATAGCAAGGGCACCAACACACATTTGATTAGGAACCATTATAGAGTTGAACTTTTTCTAGGAACAACAGAATGGAAAACAAAATGTTTGCCTCAGTCCCAGCCAACCAAAGTAAAACAGAAAACAATTAACACATACTGTAGACAGAAACATGAAAGCAAAATCAAATAAATGTATGCCTTCAGTTTCACTGAACTTTGTTGTATTTTGTCATTCATATTGGAGGCTTCTTGATGATGCATACACAAATACTTCCCCATGCCATGACAAACTTCATGACATTGTAGATTGAATTGGGAAATCCTATCCAAGCATCGTCTTGTTCATTCTTGTAGTCATAATCCATGGGCCCCTTTGGAGCATACATTGCACTGCAACTGTATCATACTATACCGTATATTTTACTGTACATCCTCGTATAAGGAATGTAGGATTGGAAAAGAAAAATCAATTTGGCTTCACTTAAAGAGTAAAGCTTTGATTTATGACGTCACGTTTGGCACCGGGGCCACAGTATGTACGTCAGCCTCTTCAGAAGAGTCTGCCTCATCTCAACCATGAGTGCAGTTTGACGTGATGTATCACTTCGGATTCCCACGCACTCACATCCTCTCAGCCGTCGTTTACTAAGAATGAATGTGCAGGAGTCAGGTAGCAAGGCTACAGATGGGATTTTAGTTTGGTTTGCAATCTAAAATGATGGCTTTGCCACCTAACTAAACTCCAAATATTTGAGATATGTTTAATTTCGCTACATGGCTGTTATGCATCATTTTCCAACCGAATGTATCTGAAACACTTATACATGTTGCAGTGTGTGTGTGGTGTGTTTACTTACAAGGTTTAATAGCTGTAAAAGTAAAGCGTTGATTTGTCTAACAAGTCAGGATTAGCTGGGGAATAAATATAATATGGAGATAGCAGTGCATACGTGTAAGGGATGAGGAGTGATGTAATGATTGAGTAAATATTGGTCCCTGCCAGAAACGCAGGGCTACAACTTTGGCAAACAATTGTCCCTATTTGTCTGCAACAAACCAATGACTGAATATTTTGTTTACACCTGGGACAAATAGATAGTAAAAGAGCACCAGAGCGACCGTGAACTATTATTTCTGAAAGAGGTATGCATAAACTCACAAGAAAATGAAATAAATAAAATGTTCCAGATGTGAGTAAACATGCAATTGAATGTCATGGCTACTGGCGAGCAAATTAAATGTCTCCATGTCAGAGAGCACATTCAAGAGGCTCTGTCTAGCTTCAACGGAACAAAACAGAGTTGTTCTGTAACCATGTTATTATAACTCAACAAGCACAAAATGAGAAAGGGCAGGGTGTCTCTCACGTACAACACACACACACTCACACACACACACACACACACACACACACACACACACACACACACACACACACACACACACAATGGTGGTACAAAGATTGAAAGGAGAGAGAGGAAGAGAGAGAGGAAGAGAGAGCAAAAGGGTGCATAAGACATGTGTTTGCCGTTAAGGGTTTGCCAAAGCGATGTTTTATTGATGTTTTTGTTTTGAGGACCGTCTCGGGGGAGCAGTTTAGATCGTTGTGATGATTATTGTGAGTAGCTATACACAACCACTGAGCAACACAACCTTGTGCAGTGTTTATTTATCTACAGGAGCTTTCACATTAACATTTGCCCTTCACCTGTCCCACAGTGATTAATTTGGGATTACCCACTATTTGATTGCAACATCGTTCGGTAACACTTTACAATAAGGGTACATTTATTAACCATTAATTAACATTAGTTATTGCAGTAATAAGCATTATCCAACAGTTTATAAACAGTTAATAAATGTGTCTAGTAATCATAAACGAATGGTGATCATGTTACCTAAGTTACTAATTTATACATTATTATAGGGTTAGAGTTAAACCTAACTCTATCCCTTACCCTTATGCTAATATAACAATGGTTATTACAGCATTTACTAATGTTAATTAATGGTTCATTAATCATCATTACGGCAAGTGTTACCCATCGTTCCATATAAGTAGTATAAAAACAGTAATAAAGAATATAGTAATATAGTTGCAATATTAGGGGAGAGGGAGGGGAGTTTTACCAGGATCAGATGTGATTATTGATTTCAGAGCATTTATGTTAAGAATCAAGATGATAGGAGTATGGTAAAAAAAAAATATTTACCAAGAAATGTGAATAGGCTATGCAAGCCTGCACAAACAAAAAACCTTCCTCTTTAAGAGTTCATTCAGAACTAAATGTTTTGGTGCTCAATTAGCTGAACTATTCCTGGCGTTGGAAGATGAGGTCGGGTAGCTTGCCATCAAGCCGTATCCCAGCAACAACACAATCACACTGAAAAACAGACACCTTGTTCATGTCAAACTACTTTAACTACATGAACACAGGACACATTGTGAACGTCATATAAACACAATGACTTCAGTAGCCATTAACCATGATATGTTTTTCCTAAGATATTGAACCATATCTTGCATCTCACATTTTTGATACCAAGACATGAGCTGGGAGCGATCTAAAAGAGACAGGTACTGTCAACCGGAAAAGATATTCACAGAGCATTTCACTCACTAATAGCTGACCGATAACCAGATGGCATTTCATAAAATTACACAAATTACAGCTCTAAATATGACCTATAGCACCTTACACCATCCGTGATAAAGGGCTATATAAATATTGAATGATGTCTATAACTTGGCTAAAAATGGCCAAGTACACCATCTGTATTGAGTAATACACATGCAGCCAAACTCACATTTAAGAATGAGCCAGGAAGGATGAGAGTTGCTTGCTCTTTAGTCTCAGAACCAGCAGTCATACTATGTTATAGAAGAGCTTCTGGGGGGAGACGGCACAGATTCTGGGCCGGAACAACCTGATAAACCAGCGAAACGACTGAATAGTCCAATTTCCAGGACCCTCTAAAAAAAATGATGCCGTATTACGTTTCAAAGCAAACTACATAAATTTACATTCCAGATCAAACGACCTATGAATATGTCCACGTGACTGTATAAAATCGTTTTTAAACCATACCCTCACCTTAACTACAAAGATTAGGCCAACCATTTAGTGAGAATTTGTGCATCTCACGAAGACATTTATGCAACCATGTGATTAGCCACGGTGGTCATATTTATCTAAATTAAAAGAAACAATGACAAAAATATTATCACTCATAAATGTTCTATGGTTAATTTGGTAGGGAACAGATCTCCATTTTCAGAATCAAAATAGTTAATTGGCAAATACCTGAAATATATGTTAGGGCATTATAATGGCCTAACTATTCTCACCTTAAAGCCATCATGAATATCTTTAAATCTCACATGATACTCTAGGTTCCAACCATTTTGTTCTACAACAAAGTAGGCTAAAACAAATCCAACAATCCCATTGTCGTTGCGTCAGGTGTGGATCTATATTTATATATTTTATAGATATATTCAGGCCAGACCCTAGACTGAGATATTGGCCTATGAAGCCTGAGAGCAGGTCACGTTTGAAGCATCATAACTCGGACATACAATTGGCTACCAAAAAAAGGTTTTTGACAGCTCTGGACATCTACTTTTAGAAGTGATGATAGTTTAATGAAGGATGCTGGGTTATGCCACTTCAATGCTATGACATATATTTCAAGACTTTGCCAATGACAGGACAATTCTGACAATGCAGATATTTTCCCTGACTATAACAGATATGGATTTTGTGTTTTACAACAAAATGGGATTACATTACTACGAGCCATTACCCACCCATTGCATAAAGGTGCAAAACAAGATGGCCTCAATTACCACTACATTTTTCTTTTTCATGGTTAGGGTTAGGGTTAGAAAGCAATTTTATACAGTGGATGTTTAAAAAAGTGTGGAAGTACTAAGAGTGGTTATTTTACTCAATTCAACATATATGCAAGTTGGCCTAAGCATGATTGGAAAATATACAATAATAAAAATGTATTGCTTTCATTAAACCGGGCTACTAATACTATAAAAAATTTCGAGGTCGAGTTTTTATTTGCCCTATGCAATAAACCCTATGCAATAAATTGGTGGCCGCCAAATAATTTTCCACGTAGAAATAATTATTTCCCCAAACGTCAGAATAAAGGCTGTGATTCATTTCGTATCGGAACCGGCCGGAGCCGTGGCATTACATTATGTGAAATGCCTAAATTCTCTTGATCACATTGTAATTGTGTATTTTAATGAACTCCTATACGAAAATATAACCTGTTATGTATGTATATATATATATATATATATATATATATATATATATATATATATATATATATATATATATATATGGTTCAAACATTTTATTAACAGAACAATAGTATTTGACTAATGTAGTACTGTTATAATATTGAATAGTATTTGTATTTAAATTTAAAATATTTCAAATGAAATGTTTACTACTAAAAAAGTTGACTGGAAGTTCATGCAGCATGTGCTTGCTGTGTTTGAGTTTTTGTTGTATTTGGACCATGCAGGTGTGTGATCAGCTTTAATGACAAAGAGGGTGGGGCCATAACTGAAAGAGTTTGTGATTGGCTGTTGTTCAATACAAGTAGGAAAGGTAGACAAACAAATAATATGCTAACCCAAATAAACCAAATGGGTTATATTGTCATATTAAACATACCAATACATGCTCCCATGTAGAAGACGCGAAATGAGAACCAAGGTTGCAAATACCCTCGATTTCTATGGCAGACATTTTACAACCCAACTCCTCCTAGAGTATTTCACCAATCAGCATGAAACCTGGCATTTGGCATCAGCTAAGGGACTTCTCCAAACGTACTATTTTGTAGATCGAGCAAATGAACAAGATACCAAGTGTTGTTTCATGATAGGCCACGCCTACAGTTTAGAATCACTACATTTCTAACTGTCCAAAATAATATTTGATTTAGTAGCGGTTACCGACATCTACAGTATATGCCTGCCAAGTGTCACGTCTCTTGCATAAACTATCTCATGGGAAACTGACCAAAGGCAGGAAACAGAATAAAAACGGAAAATACATTTATACATTTATATTTTTCTCATTTTGCTGCTGATAGTCATTTTGTACCGGGCTGTAGAGCTGCTTCAATTGTAGATACAATCTTGGAGAAATAGTTGAGGGCTTATCTTTGGCAGTACAGGTTTTTCTTTTAACACAATAGGTATTGTGTTCTCTTAGAATGGCCTACACAATAACAATAGCTTATGAAATGAGTATGTGAGTGCTCCTGGCTTTAGAATAAACACTAGGCTTTTAGCCCATTGCAGTTACGCTCATTCTTGCAAAACATCATTCTGGATGTCCTTGTTTGGTGTTTGGAAGTTGAATTCAAGCGGTTATGCACCGAAACAAAGGGAGATTTTCTGGTTGGTATTGTTCCAGTGCTGACATTTATACTGTGCTTTGGCTGCGGTTTTATGCTGCGGTTTTTGAGTATTATGAAATGTGAATACCCTCTGAGTAAGCACCGTGCCAGTCGATCAAGTGTAGTATTCATCTAATGTGGTAAATGGTTTATTTTCTACAGCGATTGATGCGTGATAAGGTTCCCAATTTCCACGGAAACTGAGCTGGAGAAAGAGATAAACAACTAACAATAAATGTTTGTCCTTAATTATAGAGGCCCCCGTAGGACTCTTATGTTTCTGATCGATTGTTCTCTCCATTCCCTTCCCTCCATCATTCTCATTTTATACCGCTCCCCTAATGTCTGTCTTTCTGTCTCCCTCCTCCTCACTCCCCTCCTGTCTCTCTGCATGTCTTTCTGTATCTATCCCCCTGTCGCTCTGTCTGTCTCTCTCTCTCTGCCTGTCTTTCTGTTTCGCACTCTCTGCCTTTCTGTCTGTCTCTTTCTAATCCTGTCTCTCCTCCTCCCTTTCTTTCTCACTCCTCTTGTTTTTCTGTGACACTCTCCTCCTCTATCCACCTGTCCTTCTGTCTCTAACTGTTCCTGTCCTTCTGTCTCTCTCTCATCCACGTCTCACAGATGGTGTGTATGCCTTCCGTACCTTCCTGCAGTCTGAGTTCAGTGAGGAGAACATTGAGTTCTGGGTGGCCTGTGAGGACTTCAAGAAGACCAAGAACCCAGTCAAGATGGCCGCCAAGGCCAAGAAGATCTACGAGGATTTCATCCAGGCTGAGGGACCAAGAGAGGTCAGAACAGAGGTCTTCTATTCCTCCACCGAATCTAAATCTATAACAATAATAATAAAAAAAAAAGAATGGCCGCTGAAGATATGATATACACATATACATTTGCAGCAACAAATCAACAAAATGGGGAAACGTTTAGAGATGTTTTTCTTTCTTTAATATATTTCAGATCTGGTCATAACCCATTCGTTTTGATCATCTACAAAGGATGTCAGAGATTTAGGCCCATTATCTCTTTATCTGTGTTTATTATCTATTAACATGAAATATATGTGGAAGTGCTCCAAGGCAATGGGAAAACACAAGCATACACAGACAACCACACACCCACACACTTAATACTTACATAATCATAACCACACATAAACACATTTTGACCGGAGCACAGATTTATAGCAGTTTCAAAATAAGTGTTACTAAGTGAAGTTGAACTGTTGCCAGGAAATTTTGTCAAGTAGAGCACTTCTAGAGCACATGCTCACTTGTAGAGCAGTTACTGTTTTTTTCTTTTTTTTGAAAATCAATTGATTATGGTGATGATAACTTACCTGGAGACCATCCTCATCACATTACCTCACATTTGGTTTCGCTACACAGATCAGTCTGGACCTCTAGCCACCCACATCAATTTCCTGAAATTACAATGTAATCTAGCCAATCAGGGACTGGGTCCTAGTTGATGATGTCGAATACAGGCCGTCGCTGGCAAAACAGTAATGGCGTCTCTTCAAAAGCAACAAGCAGGAACCTTGACATCAGTAGAGTAAACAGCCATAAGTGCAGTTATTTCAGAAATAGACTCAATAACATATATTAAACAAGAACAAGAGTATGCACTAGCAGAGTTTCTCGGGGGAAAATACATTTACCCGTTCTTCCGACTGGATTTGGCAGTGCACAATGTTTTGCTACGCTGATAGGCTGAAGGAGTTTGTCTGTCAAAGCAAGAAGATATGGGCGGCTAGAGGTCTAGACTGATCCGTGTATGGAAACGGAATGTGACGTCATGTGGCTGGTCTCCACACTAGGTGTTAACCACAAAATCACTGTATCCAATTAAATTGTATTTCCTTTCCCCTAAACTCTACATATACACACAACCACTCACAGGTCAACATTGACCATGTCACCAAGGACGCGACCCTGAGAAACCTGGTGGACCTCTCCCCCGCGACCTTTGACCTGGCCCAAAAGAGAATCTTCGCCCTTATGGAGAAGGACTCCTTTGGACGCTTCCTGCGGTCCGAGCAATACCAGGAGCTCCTGGTCAACTAAAGCCTATCCACTCGTTGGAGGGAGTTTTAAATTCACTATTTAGCTTGGATTTAGTTTTAAAGGTAAAAGCTGATTAAAACCCTGATTACAATTAAGATGTTATAAAGTCATTTTGGTTGGATGGATGAGGCTGGGCTTTGAACATCCCCCCCCCCCCCCCCCTCCCCACCACCCCCCCCCCCCCCCCCCCCCCCCAGAATTGGTCTGAAATGGACTCATTATGTATGGGTTGAATTTCAAACACAATTTGGCCTTTGGAAAGAAAAATCGGTAGAGTGCATACCAAATATAAAGCCATTTTCAGGAAACAAATATTTTTATTGCAAGCAGTTATTCAAGATTACATTCCTTAACATGAAGAACATTGTTTGTTACTCTCTATTTGTCATTGTAATGGCCTTGATAGATGAAATAATATGTTGAAAACGACAACACTAACACTTTATGTTTACCACATTTGACATTTAAGTTTTATTAGAACTAGGCCCACACAGTGATGAGGAAAACAAGAAAGAATACACAATTGTGGTGCTGAAACCTAGACATCATCCAAAAACTAAGCGTTCTGGTGTTTCCAGAACATTTCACGGTCAAATAAATCCACAGTGAACGTGTGCCTTGACCCACTTCCAGCAATAATTCAACGTTAGATTTATTCATCAAAGCTAGGTTATTTCTCTCTCACAGACGCACGCACCCGCACACAAACAAACACATGACGCACACAAACATGAAGTTGATTCAGTACGTTGTTGTGTGTGGAACCAAGAAGCTTTCGGTTCCAGAGAACTTCCCAGGCCATGGGAACGGGCCGTTGGTCATCATCTTGATGGTTAGACTCCTTGGTTACCAACAGGGACTCTAACAGTATTTTGCAAGTTGCTAACAAGTGGGTGGAGACAGGGTGGGTGGCGCTAAGAAGAGCCTTTACATATACAACCAAAGATCGTTTTCCCATTGCATAGTATATCTTTGTCTCATAATAGATATCCTGGTGAGGTTTCAGACTATTCTTTCTCATAAACACAATAAAACTGCCATGGTATCTAGCTTAACTTAATACCAATGAATCCTATGTCTTCCAAGCCCAGTTTGAAAGGAAACTTAGAGTTTCTCTATTATTTAAGTCTATAAGTCCTCATAGAAGTTCCAAATATATGGATCATTAACTTAACTTACCATATTATTTAAAAAACACATTTATTTTTGCAAATAGCATCCTTTGTTAAAATATATGACAACCACATTCATTATCATCATGTAATTGATTTATCATCCAGGAGAACACAATCTACTAATCACAAATAATAACCTTTCTAGCATTGCTTATCACCTAAGGACCAAGCAACAATGGATCTATAGAGATGTTGCTGTGTGGTTAACTACACCACACTACCATGTAGCAAATGTTTGAGTGGGATTATATCACCTCCTACATGTTTCAATGTGATATATTTACTAAGGGCACCTAGTCTATGCTATAATATCACAACACAAGTGTATCAAGCATTTTGAAGTAACCTAAACAGACCAAAAAATAAACTGCATTTTATTTTTATTATAATATTAAGTGTGGAAAAAGTGATGCACAAAAAGGAAACCATCTGAATGCGAAAGAGTATTTCAATTAGTATTTTAATTGATTTTTAGGTCAGGATTTGACAGGACACAGATTGACCAGTCTAGTGTTGTATCCTGAGATGTCATGAATTCAAAGAATACATGTACTTTTTAAGATTACTTATCAATGCTGGGTACTTATTATCACAATACAGACTCTACATGTACGTATTAAAGTTAATTACATAAAAAAATAACCACAATTGCATACAACTTTTTGAAGATGTATTTATTCTGACCTGTACATAGCTACCTATTCACGTGTGTGTGTGTGTGTGTGTGTGTGTGTGTGTGTGTGTGTGTGTGTGTGTGTGTATTTTGGTGTCTTCCTCAGTTATTCTTCCAAGCAAAGTCTCTGTGGTCTTTTCTTGCATTGGAGAAGAACATGAGAGAGAACATGTCATTTATTTTAGCTGTCATAAACACAGTAGAAATACTTCATTCTGGACGTCACTTGGTGCTTCCTTCATGCCTGGAGAGATCAGTCCCAGTGCAAGGCAGGCTCATATCCCTAATGCATTCAACGGAACACAACTCTCAACTATATTTTCCCCACTGTTCAATACCTAAAGATAAAAGGAAGGGAAAAAAGACTAGACTATATGTATAATTTATTGAGATAATGTTATGTGTAATGCAACACCAGCGGTTGAGTGGAATATGTCCTCATGCATTCATTTAGTATCGTAAGTGTACATGCATCATTTTGTTTCAATAACGAGCGAATGAAGGAAAATTATTTATTGTGCATGGACATATGTTAGGGATACTCACAATACGTCCCCACCAATATCAATGGTATGACTCAATTCATCTACATCAATAACTGATTAATAATAATACTGCATAACCCCCTCCAGGCAGAGCGCCATTTGTGTCCATAATTTATATGTATATAAATAAATAAATAAATATATATACCGTATGCCCTTGGGATAACCATGTTCATCAAGTAGTATTTTACACAGATATTTAAAATATGAAGGTTGTTATGTTGGCATTGACAAGGGGAAACCAACTAGAACGATTCACATTGAAAGTGTCTTTATTTTCTAACATGCCCAGTTGTAACAATTATACTACACCAAAACATGTGCAGTACAAATATGTATACAACGTATAAAGAGTCAGGGGATTTGTAAAAAAGGAAAATAAACGGAAACAGATGTGGATGTGGAAACGTCTGCCAACACAAACACATGTCAGGGCCCGGTGCACATGTATCAACTCCTACCACGGCCCCGAGGACCGGACGGGAAGGGTCGCGTCCTCTGGGTCCCTGAACAGGGGGTTGAAAATAAATAAAACAGAAATAAAGATAAAGAATATATTTTTGTTTTACTCGCTGTGGGCTACGTGGGCCTCATCCGCAGTTTCGCAGAAGATATTTCAAAAGGAAAAAATAAAATGCTAAACCAATTAACATGATATAAAACGTTAAAATCGGTAACGTCGAATCAACCATTCAAAGGTGAACTATTGATAATTATTTTGCTGTTCAAATTATTTAAAATCAAACTCATTTCTGACTCGGACAAGTAAAGCCCCAATAGAATACACCACATTGAAATGTCTACTTTAAATGATTATTCAAGCATTGTCTGAAACCAATTGGGAAGAATTTGAGAATGAGGATCGTCGAACCAAACGTTTTTCCCTCGATAAATAAAAAAACTCCAACATCAGGGCCATCACAGTACCACAAACGGGCTTGACGGATGATAATGACCCCCCCCCCCCTCTTCCCGACACAAACACACACACACATACACACACACACACACATACACACTGACACCCACACTCACAGAGGACCACGCTTTGCCTTTGTCTCGTCACAAAGATGAGTTTGTTCGGTAAAACGCGCTGATGACAAAATGACCCATGAAGAACAAAGAATCAGCTGTGCTCCCAAGAGACTATAGTCAGACTGTGTTGATAGTAGAGAGAGACAGTCACACAGAAGTTTGATAGAAACCGGGGGTGCTAACGGGCTTCCACCGTCATTTAGAAGACTCTTTTTCCAAAGAGACGTACAGTGAATAAGGAGCAGGTAGGGGTTAGTCGACTTGGTCAAAGATGCTACAGCTAGGCTGTGTACACTGGGGGATGATGTAAATTAATTTATTTTGTTGCCTCATTAGACCCCCCAATATTAAACCTAACATTAGTACCTCATTGGACCACCCATTCGTAGTGCTAACACCCGTTCTGACTAGTTTCTGCTTCTACACACAGAGTGGTCAACACAACAACATATAACGTTTTATGGTTCTGAGATAAGTCAGACCCTATAGGCGTGGCTTCTTTATCACTCCGCCCATACCGATATAGACTGAAGATTTACCTGGGTAAATCAGACCCTGTAGGCGGGGCTTCTTTACCATTCCGCCCACACCAATCTTTTCCTGGATTCGGCAGATGCGTCATGAACCACCTCCAGAGTGCATGTCCGTTTACCTTGTATCTCTGAATAAACAATCACGTTGAACCTTTACCACTCGAGTCATGCCTAGCCCCGAAAACACGATACCTGAGGCATCAAAATCACGCTTCATCAGGGATCGAAGCCAGTAGCTTTCAGCTTGGCGTCAAACACCTTAACCACTGAATGATCCTGATGCCCCCTACCCCACACGGTTACCCCCTGGCATGCAAGAGAGCAAACGTAAACTGCTATTAGTGCTGCTGCTGCTGATGCTGCTGCTACTATTATTATTTCAGTAATGGCTTGTAAAGTTCTTTCAAATTAGCATGCGCTATGGGCAGGTAATGTAAATATTGACAACAGCATTGTTTCTGCAAGGGCCACACTCAACACCGATGAGGACGGTGGCACATGGGGAGTAAGCTCACTGTGTTCATCATTGTTGTGTTTTCTCTCTATCATTGCGTCTGCTGGGAAGGGCTTTTTTCTTCCATGAAAGATAAGGTGAATTGGATTAGAGGAAGTACAAAAGGGAAGTGAACTGCAAGAGGGACATTTATTATTGAATTGGTATCATCGCTTCGTTGAGGGTTCTTTTATTGTTTATTTATTTGTAATAAATGGATAAATCAGCGCGAGACATTATCAGGGGTGTTTGGTGAACTTACCGACGCAAATGATCTGATGATATATTAACGCAGGTTATACACAAGTTGGGACTGTTATGGTTCTTTGCGCTTGCATACCATGAAAAGACATGATAAACAATGATGATAAATGAAAAGTAAGGAATTAAAGCATGACGGGCTGTCCCGTTAGTGGAACACAATCTATGCCGAACTACAATATTTTCCAATAAGATTTATTCCACTTATGCCACAGTTACCAACAATTGAAATTGAATAAAGAATATTATTCTGTGGCGCTTTGAACAGATTGTTTTGTGTTGTCCAGGAAACATTTGATCAAGTTCTATTTGACAGTTGTTTTCAATGTTGGATTTGTAGCGCATTGATGTGGAACTGTTAAAAGGCTGAGGTTATTGAAAGATAATGCATACCCTTGCTACGTCACTAACCAATCAAGTTATCAAGTATTTCACAATGCTGTGGTATAATAAACAATAAATACGTAAATGTTGTCTTTGTATCTGGAATATTCAGATGATGGGTGGGAGGAGGAAGAAGGATCTGCAGACATGACAGACCGTTCCTGCTGTGCCTCGGCTATTCAACACACACACACCCACACATACACACGCACACACACACACACACACACACAAGATAAGCATCCCGTCAGCTCTGACAATGTGTGTGAGCGAGTTCGAGGAACCGATTAGAGAGAGAAAAAATATACATTGAAAGAAAGAAAGAAAGCAAAAGAGAGCAGGCTGGGAGTAGCTACGTGCAGGCTTGCAAGTGGGTCTCCTAGTGACCAGAGCCTGTGAGATGCTAATGACCCCCCCCCCCCCCACACACACACACACACACACACACACACACACACACACACACACCCTCACATCAGCTAAAGGGGACGGATGAGTACACAGACACATGAAAGCCCAGAGGCTTCAGAGACCAGACGGCCATGCTAAATGGGTTAACCAGCCCCCGCCAGCCCCCCCCCCCCCCCCCCCCCCCCCCCCACTCCCCGCTGGATGTAAGTGACCATGAGGACATCTGGAACAATATGTACCTGGACCTGGACAGAGACGCACCATAACTTCATCAAAACAATAACAGCACGAACGAGGAAACACTGAAAAATCGGTTTGAATAGGCCTACTACAAACACAGTTCGACCGGCATCTGTTGGCTAAAAGCTAGATATTTAACTAACACAATAAACAACATAATGGTTCTGAAGCATATCATTGACTTATTATTGTTATTGAATGTTACTTTTGAAATCTATGATAAAAAGCTTCCCGGCTAACTATCTCGCCAAAACACAGGTAATACCTGTCATGCAAGGAACACTTGACCTGTTCCATCTCGCCTCATTTGATTCAAATTATGTGAAGACATTTTTTCCACCTCGAATCGAAAGAGTTAAATATCAAAGCATTTTTGCAATTTTGTTATGTTTACGATAGTCAGGAGTTTACAGGATTAGAGTTTAACAAGTGAGACAATGCCAAATTTGGTTGGATGCAAGGAAAACATTTCCAAATGAGGCTGCATGAACCATAAAGGGGAATATGGGGCTGTGATATCGGGTCACAAACACTCTGCAAAGACTTGGAATTAGCCCTGCTAGATGGCTGTGTTCCAGGTTGTGTTCGAAGCATCGAAAGGGAAAACAAGCGATGACATCAAGATACAAGGGGTTTGTATCTTGGGGCTTTTCTTTTGATCTGCTAATAGTCCTAATGGCCACTACAGCTGCTGTCCATTTACCTACAGCCCAAATTCTGCAGTCATCTGCAAGATGATGAAGAAGACGGGTTATTCGGGGTTCAAGGGGCTGTATATACATTCTGCTCAGTTACACAACATGTTATTTTTAACCTCCCTTCCCGAAAATGAGTGTTTGTTTGTACATGTGCGAGAATGAGGTGTGCGGGAAATAAACATTAGTATTTACATGACCACATATTGATAAATACCTCTACGCGTCCAGCTACTGCCTTGTTTTCAACAAAAGCCAGGTGATTGGTACATTCATAACACCTGCAGCTTACTCATCTGTATTCTAATTAGATCCTGGGAGCCACAGCCCCCTCTCATCTCACCCCTTCAGGCAGAGCTGAACCACCTGCATCCCAACAATTGCATATCTAAGAAATCCGATGATGATCTATGAAACTAGCCGGAACAAGATTAAATGAATGACCCGCCAATATCCTTGACACAATACATGGTTTATAAATAATGGGCCCCACGATAGAGAGCAAAAGTAATGATAATTTATTCAGGAGGCCACACGGTAAATCTTTATTTAATCTTGGTTAAATTCACATTATGAGGAACAGCAGATCGCTACAGCTGTAAGACTAGAATACACACGTTTTACATTCCACTGTTGAGACTACAGAAATTGCATTTCAGGTTAACAAAGTCATGTCTGGCATGATTATGGCAAGTATTTAATGAATGTAATTATATTGATTTATTTCCTTTGTTTTATCAACATATCTCTGCTGTATTAAATTACAACATTAAAAGTATTAAAAGTGAAATTGTTCAATGTTTTGCAAAAGTCTTTGATAAAATGTTTTCCTCGATTGTCGTCTCTGTGTGCACCTGTACGTGTGCGTGTATGTTCACTTGCACATGCGTGTGGTGTGTATGACTTTATTTTATATCCATGTCAATTAAACAGAGGTAGATTTGGGTTGTTTCTGTTGTGCTATGTTTGTTGTGTTATGTTTGTTGTTTTATGAGTTTCATTACAACCTGCTCAATGGATTTTTGGGAACAACTTACTTAGTTCAAGTTCACATTTTAATCCCATTGTTGCATGAAGGGATAATTACTACTATAAAAAAAGACTTAAAATGTAATTCTAACTAAACTAAGTAAAACACTGTCACATATATTGTTCACTTTGCTGTTGGCTGAACTACAAACTTAGATTTACTAAACACACTGGATACTAGACACAATATATATATATATTTTACACACACACACACACACACACAAACACACACACACAACACTCATAAAGACACTCACCATCGTGTTTCTACACTAGCTGCCACCCTGAGCCCATATAACTTACATTTAATTATATATTTTCTCCATTTAATGTCTTATTTATTTTTTTATGATTTAATTATTTGAGTGTTTTTGGTCTTCTTCCTAAGCTAAAGCAATCTTCTGCTGTTGCTGAGTCCCTGTACTGTGGCCTGCAGAGAGGAGCCCCAGGTCCTGCATGGCTCCGGACTGGAGGAACCGCCTGTAGGAGTCCTTCTCCAGCAGGATGTGGATCAGGCGCTGGGCCTCGTCGAAGCTGGAGGCGGACGAGCTGGTCTCCAGGTTCCGCCGGGTCTCCTCTCGCGTGGCTGCGTCCAGGTTGACCTGCGGGGGCCGGGGGGTGGAGTTGGCGGGGGTGGTGGTTACATGATGGTTAAGGCCGGCGGAAACCCCATGAGGAAACTCTGGTATGTCGTGGTGTACTTTGCTACAATATTGCAAGGATGATGATAATAATAGAAAAAAGTCCAATCAAACCATATCACATTTATTTTAAGACATTATTCAAGTCTAATCAAATGTGAACACATCAAGCTGTTGCTCTAGTTCCATTATTCTTTGGTCATGATCTTCACTTAGGACCAATTCACACGCATGCATTCAGAGATATTACAACTATAAATCCAGTGACCTGTTTGGGCGAGTCCATCTCAACGTATTGGGCAAAGATCAGCTTGGCCTTGGCAGCCATCTTTGCAGGGGACAA
>JACYXH010000091.1:2670000-2890000 GCA_026745465.1 Lota lota | reverse complement strand
TTTATTATGGTGGTATCATTATAGAAATGTATGATAGGCCTATGCAAATATAAATTTATACTACATCATACTCAGTTAAAAACAACATATTCATCTGTCTACTAAAAATTATGTATTGTGTTAATTGTATCAACAAATAAATATATAATATAATAATCCTATTCAACTCAGATTACCTAAAACATGTAGATTACATTGTTCTGTGTATCTTTATATATTTTACTAATATTATTTATTGTATTTATGTATTTATTGTATTCATTAAATTATATCCCAATATAATACAATAATATATTATGGTCAATAGTATAGTAATCCATTTGTGTATTTAAAGGGTTGGTTAAGGGTTTGGGCTTTTTTGCCTTTTGTGATCCTTCCCAGGTTTAGACAAGAGCAGTGAGCACTTATTTGCTGATCAGTTCAGTGATCGTGATTTACGTACCGGTACCGGTCATCATTAGCCCGCTGATGTAAATTCCCAGGTGCCAGAGCATTAGCTACGCATCTCAACGTAATACACCTTCCAGATAATGCAAACATGAATCTATTTAAGTGTATATATCTGGAACAAACTACGTTCAAAAGGTGAATTCCAAAAACGAGAATTCAGCTTATTTTACATTTGTCTAAGGATCACAGAAGGCAAAAAGGCCAAAATCCTGAACTAACCAGTTAACACAGAAACCCTGTTTTCAAACGAGGAGGTAACACTTTACAATAAGGGTACATTAATTAACCAATAAGTAACATTAGTTAATGCATTAATAACCATTAAGATATAATTATTCCATAGGGGTTAGGGTTGGGGTTAGGGTTGGTGGGTTAGGGAAAGGGTTAAGGTTAACCCTAGCTATATTAAATAATGTATACATTAATACCTTAGTTAACATGAACCTTAGGTAACATGAACATGATTACCAAACATGATTACATGACAGACATTAGTAAATTATTACATCACCATTAGTTAACTATTGATCAACAGTTAGTTAATGGTTAATTCATGGTCAAGTAATAACTGACTAATGGTGTTCATGTTTTATTAATGCTGCCTTATTATAAAGTGTAACCAATGAGAAATAACGAAACCCTTTCATTTCAGGCACTCATAAACTAATGCTAGGTTTACACTGTGAAGTGTATGGCTGTAGTGCTGCTGGGACCCATCAAAGGCCCCTCCAGGGTCCTCCATTACAGCAATAATAATGCTGGTTATTCATGACAGACCTAAGTAGGCTAACCTTTTTCCTCATCACGAGCCATGGTTCTCCTCTCTGGCTTATGAGATTGAGCCACAGACCAGGCCGGTGGGCTTCTGGCTTTCGGGGGTTCGACGTCCTCAGGTGGTTAGGTGTGTTGTGATGAATGTGTGAAGATGAGAAGATAGAGGAGGGAAAAAAGAAAGTGCATCATCCCCCACAGCTACGACCACTGACTCACTGACTATCATGTTAGCTTCACCTTTCTTTCTCACTTTAGCCGAGCCTTTTTCTCCAGTTTCTTGTTTTCCGTATGTATGTCTCCTTGCTATTTTTAAGAGTTCCTCTTAAATTACCTCACATCTGAGTTCATGAGCCATTCCATGGACTCCGTCTGCTTTCATCTCGCGCCCGGAGCCTGGACTAGATTCAAATCTTCTGTCTAATAGACACACACACGCACACACACACTATATATATCTTTCAACACATGTGGTCCCGAATGGCCTGGAGGGCGCGGAGAAAAAACCTTTCAAATCATTAGCAGCTGATTTAGGTTTGTGTTTTCTGCCAATGCCAGGATCAGAGAAGGTGAAGTTTGTGCATTCCGTAATGCAGTTTGCAAAAACAGATTGAATGTGTTTCATGCATGCTTGAGTGCGTGTACACTGTGGGCGTCGGTGTGAGCATCGTGAGTCTTTTGAAGTTTGTGTACATCTGTGTGTGATTTGTGAAATCAACCAACTTGGCAGGTAGGATGAGAACTTGCAGGCGGTGTCATGCATTCCCAACAGACCCAAATTATGTGCAAAATTGGATAGAAGCAGCTAATGTTGGGAATAACAAATAAAGGGTTTCGACCATGGCTTCGACATGATAACAGTCAAAGAAAAAATGGAACCGTGAACCTTTTGAAAGCAAAACGTACGTGGGTATCAACGTATTCATTTTTGGAAAGCCTGTGCTGTGAGCATGAACAGCTTTGACGGAGAAAGAAAGCCCATTCAGTTTCCCATAGGGGTAAGCCACTGAACATGGGGGGGGTAGGTGACGTTCATCCCTTATGAGGTGAAGTGGCTGGAAGAAAAGGGACAGAGGGTAGACCTATGCATGTAAAGCCACTAGGCTGAGGAGGAGACGGAGGAAAAGAAGAAGGAAGAGAAGAAGAATAGGTAGGCTATAGACATGGCATCAATGCCTACCCAGCTGACAAGCTCAAAGTGATGGACAACAGCAATTCATAATTTACTAATAATTATGTTATTAAGGGTTATCAAGCTATCAAAAAATGATGTTCCATGAAATCCATAGCGGTCAAACGCAATTTCCCTCTTATCGATTTAGGCAACCAATTACCATTCCACTCACATTTCTGCGACAGTGCAGCTGAATGAAACCACGGCTTTTTGGACTTTGAGGAAGTACAATCTACAAAAATAATGAAGGGAGGTTCAGGATTCAGGCCACACTCCTAGTCTTTCCAAGGTGTCGTTGAGGTGTATTTTCTGTTTGTGTGTGTGTGTGTGTGTGTGTGTGTGTGTGTGTGTGTGTGTGTGTGTGTGTGTGTGTGTGTGTGTGTGTGTGTGTGTGTGTGTGTGTGTGTGTGTGTGTGCGCGCGCATTGACCTGTCACACACAGACACATTTTTACTTTCACATTATTAGTATTTTTATTCCAAAATAAAAAGCAAAAAAGAAAGCCTGCAGTAATCAAGAAACTGTGCCTCTGTGGATAAAATCCTTGCTGTGGCTTCATTGACTGGAGCTATACTGCCCCCTTGTGACAAGAATAATTGGGGACACGGGGACGCCATACACACACCATTTTTATCCATGATGGTTTGCACCAGCAATCACCGGAACAAATACTGCGGCAGATGTTTGATTTGAGCTCAACATGCCACATTATCTATGGTTAAAAGTTACAATTCATTTGACATTTGACATAGGGCATCTATCTATATTTCAAGAATCAAGATTCAAAGGGCTTTATTGCCATGGTAAATGTAGGCCTGTTACTATTTGAGTAAATCTTTGCTTACTATCCTTCATTTTACCTGTTTTACTTGACACTCACACACGACAATCTAGGTTACGATAAAAAAAAGAAGTTGGCAAAAAACGTTCAACAATGCATTTAATGCCTAAAACATAAGTGAATAAATCGATGTAAATAAATATACAGTATAACGGTGGGCCATGTAAGCCCTTATCAGAAATCTTTGTGTGTCTATAATGAGCTGTGATGGGAAACAGGCTACGTGTGGAACGCCAGGTCCAGGTGTCCTTTCAGAGCAGATGCTGTTGAGTGGTTGCCTCCACAGCCTTCATCTGATACACATACAGGCCTGCAGGAGAGCAGGTACATTTTGTTTATGTACTTCTGCACATGTCTATGTGTGTGCGTGTGTGTGTGTGTGTGTGTGCCTTTGTGTGTGTGTGTGTGTGTGTGTGTGTGTGTGTGTGTGTGCACATGTCTGTGTGTGTGTGTGTGTGTGTGTCAAAGTTACTCTTTGAGACACTCGTTTAACTCGTTTAACTTTAAAGAATACTTCTAAAAATCCAAGTGTATTAGAACTTAAATGCAAATATTTTGGATAATGAACAATTCTGTAATATAATAAAGGCTATGGTAAGTCAGAATTTTAAAATCTCATAAAGTAAGTATTTGGGTCACATTAAAGAATGCTGTAAGTACCATTATTTTTCATACTAGAAGCACAAGTGGTCAAGGGCAAAGTAGACAGAAGAAAGCAAACACATTTGTCATAGTTTTGTTCTTCAAGAAACTAATTGTGGAATCCTTAACAATAATTCATTTGATCTAAAGCGGCAATCTCAAAGATTTCCATTTCGTTCTGTTTGGTGACAACTTTGGCGATAAGCAGGATTTATTCCCAGAGGTCGCCACCTACACTAATAATACTGCAAATGTAAGGGCTTTCAGCAGTTATATGCTTAATCCCCATTGTGTTACCTCATTCGACAATAGATGATGATTTAACATTTATTTAAATGAAGATCTTCGACAATACCACTTAACATTTTTTATAATTTTAAATGCAGGCAACCTCAATGTGCTGTCGAGGGCTAAAACAGAACATGCAAGTAAGGCTAATATGATGAATTGAAAATGAAAATCAAACTAAATCCTTGATGAGTGCTCAGATCCTAAGCTTAATCGCTAAATAAATGTTCACCTTTCATGAAAAATATATTCATCCTCCTTTTCAGAAATATACACCAACTCTTTGAAAGATTAGGATCATTTATAATATTTTATGAAGATTGTGAATCCGAATTTTCTTTTGATGAACTAGACTCACAACCTGGAGATTTTTCTAAAGAAAGACATATAAACAGCTATACAAGTGGACCATGTGGGCGTTTTAGGATTATTTAAGATATCGCAAATATCTTAAATATATCTTTGATGATCTTTGAAATATATCGTGATGTCAAAACTGGTATTTCTTCACATTCTGTTGATAATTGCAGTTCATTTAAGTTATATTTTAAACTAATAATCTTACTCGTTACCTTTAATAGGCTATACAGATAACAAAGTACTTGATAACACGTATTATAATGAAAGTAATTCTTCCAGTGAAAAAGTATTGGAACAATAACACTTTTTCTCCCCTCACCTCCATGTTTATCACTCATGTCTAATTCAATATGGCCATTTTAACATAGTAGAGCAACGATGAGTGAATCAGTAAAGGACCAAGGTCTAAAGACCTAAAACCTATGACCATTGATAGGGCTCAGCTTTTGTCAGCATAGAGATGAGGAGATAGCAACATTTAGCCTGGCTGTATTGGGCTTACAATTCACCGTGAAGTCTAACAAACTTCTCCGCATGGAGTGACATGTTGAAAGGTTTATTTTTCATCAAAAATGCATGTGTGTGTGTGTGTGTGTCTGTGTGTGTCTGTGTGTGTGCATGACTGAGTGAGTGTACGTGTGTGCTTGCAATCTCTCTCATTATATAACTCACTGCACATGGTTGCACCAAAACCAAACATTATAGATTTTCTTGCACTTTGGTGGTTTGGTGGGCATTGACTTTAAAGTTAAATGGTTTTCCGTGAAAAAAGAGAGGACCTGTCTGTTTTTGTGTGTGTCTAAAACATTTAGTTGATTGCAATCAAGCATTTATAAACAGGTTTTATATACAAGCTTTTAATTGCACACTCTATAAACAAGTATAGCAGCATATCAATTAGAAGGGTTTTCGGGCAGAAATGAATGCAGACAATGCTTTTACTTAATTGATCAATTGGTCAAAGACAATAACATAAGCTATGCATGCAAGGCATATCTGGTAGGGAAAGACATTTGTGTCTGTGAGTGTTTAGCAGAGCAAAGGATAGAGAGCAAGGGAGATTTAAATGTCTGGTACAGGTAAAACATTTCTAATCCAATGCATATGACCCCAATGATTTGAAAGAAAATCTACCACTAAAGCAAAGCAAGACCTATTGTAGCTTTGATTCGTATTTTTTTTAAGAATACAAAATAAGCATAGAATATTTACAAATTGAATAAAAAAATAATGAAAAGCCTGTACTTAAAAAAGGCCAAAAAGCCTTCATACATTTCAGATGCTTTATTAATTTGTGAGTGAGTGAGTGAGTGAGTGTGCAGGGTTTGCGTGTGTGTGCATGCGTGTGTGTGTGTGTGTGTGTGTGTGTGTGTGTGTGTTTGCATGTGCATGTTTACATGTGTGGGGTGGAGAGGGGGAGTACTGCCTTCAGAGTATGCAGATTGTGTGCTCACCCCCCCTCCGGGGCATCAGTGAATCACAACAGAATGGTACTCAAGTGATAAGAGGGAAGAACCGCGGGTGTCGGCATGCAGCTGTATTCCTGCTGAATCACCATTCTGAAGCTACCCTCCAGCCTGTGATAACCACACCGGGTGGCCAAACGGGTGGGGTTGCCGATATGGAAGAGAACATGGTTGAAAACCATAGCATGCCATTTCAATACACTTTGATTGCTTAGATTTGGTGACAAAGTCCTCTTTTAAGACACACACGAGTGCCTTCCTCCCGTCCTCAATATTGCACAGTATGTGTGTGCATGTGTGTGTGTGTGTGTGTGTGTTTGTGTGGGTGAGTAGGTGTTTTGTTTGTATTTGTAGTACAGTCCATAGGGCATGTTTATTCACCTGGATCTGGATTGGTGTGGAGGTTGCTTGCACGGAACACAGTAGATCAGGGCTCACCCTAGCATCACTCCAAATGTGACCTATTGGTTGATAACCCCCAAAGTGCAACTGTGTGTGTGTGTGTGTGTGTGTGTGTGTATGTGTGTGTTACAGCTGGGGATATGGAGGCCACCAAGGACTTGAGTGAAATAAGCATGGGGGGTACTATATCCACACAAGGGGGGGGGGGGGGGGGGGGGGGGGGGTGGCAGTAACAGTGAGGGGCGGGGCCATCTCTCCCTGGGGAGGGTTCCTGATGTCAAGGCCGTATCATGGGTCGTGCAGGGCTATATAAGACCCAGCATTCCTGTGTAGCATTGAGAGAGCATCACCATGAAGTTCCTCAGTCTGCTGTCGCTGGCATGCGTGGTCTGCATGACCCTGGCCGCTCCCGTTGTGGAGGACAATGGGGGCATGAAGACGGGCTCGTGCGCGGACGCCATCGCCCTCAGCGCCGCCGGGCTGGCGGTCAGCGAGATCAACAAGGACCGCCAGGAGGGCTACATCCTGGGCCTGCACCGCCTCGCCAACGTCAACGAGATGAGACACGTGAGTTAGCGCTAGCCTGCGTCCATCTTTGTGGTACAAACACCTTCCGGTGGGCCTGGGCGCAGGCCCGTAGCTACAGTGGCCCAGGTCACCACCCATTTGCCCTGATTGGCTGAAGTGCCCCTCTGGCACTTTTTTTATAAGGATTGTAGTTTTTACTACTGCAGTTGCTGTTATTTGTGTAAATATAAGTCAAAATATCGTTATTTGATCGTACTATAATGTAGTGCCACTACTAATTGTTAAATGAAATTAGTTTAATCAGATTGATGAACTGATTTTCTGATGGACCTGTGTATGTGTGTTTTACAGGCAGAGACAGGAGTTGTGTTCTACCTTACCATGGACGTTGTGGAGACAGACTGCCATGTTCTCAGCAAGAAGAACTGGAGGAGCTGTGAACCCAGACACATGGAGGACACGCCGGTTAGCCAACACACACACATACGCACTATGATGAAATTAGATATTAACCCTATTTTCCCCAGAAATATGAGTGCCTGCCCTCCACAAACTTGCACCTCCCAAGACCCTTTCAACAGCCTGTTTTTCGTTTGTTAGCATTTGCTTTGCCCTGGGGACTACTTTGTGAATACATAATACTCACTTCTTTTCTGCAGGTGTATGGACAGTGTAAAGCCACCATCTACATCAACAGGCCACAGAGGGTGGTGCGCCTTTACAAATACAAGTGCACGATCAGGCCAGGTAAGCAAGAACACAAGCGTGTGGGTATAGTTTATGACATCTTAAAGTCAGGAATTTGTATGTATTTAAATTTATTAGAAGACGACCATTGCCCATGTTCCTTGCCTTATATTGTTATTTCTACATGTTTTTGTCTAGCCAATAAAGAAAAATGAAATTGAAATTGAATGGAGAGACAGACAGAGACAGAGAGAGGTGGATGAATAGATAGCAACAGCTCATCACAGCCAATCACTCCTTCTCTTCAGTTGCAGCTATGAAGCTGACAGTGGTTTGCCCCGACTGCCCAACACACAGTGCCATGGACAACCCCCGCATAGTGAAGGCCATCTCCCTCTCCCTGGACAAATTCAACAAGGAGAGCGGCCTATCCAATCGCTTCAATCTAGACAAGATCACCCGGGCTGTGTCACAGGTCAGCAGTAGCAGACGCAGGCGTAATCTATACTATGTCTAACCTTTACATGAACAGCTAATTTCACTTGGTAAATTCAGTCTATGAAGATGATCACATTTCAGCTCAACAAGGTGGATAATACAACATGCAGTACTACATGCAGTCACGTGCACTGTCTAATTAAAGTGTGTGTGTGTGTGTGTGTGTTTGTATGTGTGTGTGCGTGCTAAAGGGAGGTATTATGGAGTACTATGGAGTTGAATACACCATCCAGGAATCCACCTGTGCCAACAACGATACCACCACTGTCAAGTGTCCCCTCATGGATTGCGAGTTCGCAGTAAGTTGAATAAAATAAAAAGTTGAATAATTTGTACCTTGAATAGCATATCATATATTGTTCCCACCACCTCAAATCAGTAAATGGTAATCTATTTCTGCATTAGTTCATTCACATGCTTTTTCCACAAAAAACGAAATCCTCATGGAAATTTCCAATTTCAATAACATTGTGACACTCTTTTCTGTTCTCTTTAGCACAAGGGATTCTGCAAAGGTTCCTTCTCAATCAGCATGGGCGTTGATTACTTGTCTGTAAATTGTACACTCTATGAGCCTGAGGTAAGCGTTCCCAAGCGTCTTGGAAATTTGGATTTGGGATCACTTTGCTATAGCTACCAATATTACACAGAGACTGTGTCAACATCGGAATGTTATTGTAAAGTAGACACAAGCTTTTATGATTTACATCAGTGTCATTAAGAAGACACTTTTATCCAAAACAACCTACAAGTTAGGCTGAGAACAAGCCAAGCATCCAATCAAAATTGGAGTAGCTACAAATAAAAGTGAAAGCGCTACGCAACATAATTAAACAAAACAACAACTGGACAGAGTGCAGAGTAGCTATAGCATTCATAAATGCAAGATCAGTCATTTCTTATTATTATATTATATTATTTATTATCTGTATTAGTGGTAGTGTGAATAGTAGATACTACACATTAAAGTGTGATCTAAATTCTACAACAATTTCCAAATAGAAGTGTGAGATAATTACAATTCTCTGGATGTTAATTACCCATCTTAATCTTGTAAAATGTGTTTGTTTTTCTGCAGACTGCTAAGGAGCAGAAGAAGCTCCATCTGCTGGGAGGAGAGACGGACCACAGCCACACCAGCAAATCCAAAGGACCCCATGACCATGACCACACCCACTCACATGACCATAACCACAACCACACCAAGAACGGCCATGACCACGCTGGCCACGGGCGTCCCCATGGACACGGGCACGCCAAAACCCACGGCCTCGACCACGTGCACTCACAGCATGGCAAAACACACAATCACTCAGCCGACAACCTTAACCAGCATCACCAGCACGCTCACGGCGACTCCGCGCACACCCACGACCACGACCTGGCCCTGGACCACAACCACCAGCACGCCCACCTGCATGAGCACGAGCACCACCACCGCCAGCGCGAGCGGGGCAACGCCTCCACCAGGCATCACCACCAGCCAGAAGGCATGGTGATCGTGCTGCCCCCCATGGGCAAGCCCGTCACCCTTCCCGCCATCCTCGACGCGCCGGCCGCCGGCCCCGAGGTGCCCGTCCCGCTGCCCCTCATCCCTGACCCCGACATCCCCCACCAGAGGGAGCCTACCATCCAGCCTTTCCCCAGCGCCGTCGCGGCAGACTGCCCCGCCGTGCTCGGCCCAGGGGCCGGTAACATGCTGGTGAACGAGGCCTTCGCCACTGATCCCATGTTCAAGACCGCTGCATAAAGAACTCATGAACTAACAGACTTGCTCTCACCTCACACATGTTCTTGTCCCTGTAGTTGAATTAAACATGGTCTACCTCCTTCCATGCTAAACTATGAGCAAAGATGCATGCAATATGAAAAACTGGCTTTGTATGCATTTGGTTAAATTGTTCCACGTTTGCGTTAGTTCAAACTGTTAAGTCATTCTTAATAATACACTCTCTCTGTCACAGCCTCTTCAGTGAGGCTGTGAAAGTATGCTTTCATGATGAGTTGTCCTGAATTCAGCTGCTGACAAAATCGGTGTTCATATATTTGGTTGCACACAAAAATAAATGGTATCACCAACAATCAATCAGTCTGCTTATCCTTTTTATGAATAAATCAGTACATTATATTTTTGGAAAAACAATGCTTTTTCATAATAAAGTATGATAATATAACATTTGATTTGAAAATTCTGTAAACAAAAAACTAAAATATGTAACTACATCAGGCCTATATATTTTGTATAAAGAATAGTTGTATGAATACAACCCTTCACAAATAAATCACCTTTTATCAATGCTTATAAGCATTACCCCATGACTTTGATTAAGTAACAAACACTGTAGGTATTTCCCATA
This sequence comes from Lota lota, assembly GCA_026745465.1. Taxonomy (NCBI): domain Eukaryota; kingdom Metazoa; phylum Chordata; class Actinopteri; order Gadiformes; family Lotidae; genus Lota; species Lota lota. The sequence goes on along the minus strand of JACYXH010000091.1, from coordinate 2,879,536 downwards.
TTCAAAGAGGAAAAGTATATTTGATACATACTGTATATAGGGTACACCTGAAGAGAAGCAGGATAATAGAACAAGCAAGTAATTGGTATGACATACCTTTATACACTATACATACAAACTGAAGGCTTGTCCACATATTATGCAGGAAAAAGATGGTCGAAAAAAGAACGAGAGGAATTTCTACTTCACTGGATTACAAACACTTACATGGTACAAGCCAGTCTCGACATTCAACACATTGATATTGTATGACCAGTTTAATCCCAACATGATAAAGGCCAGCAAAGTGAGTGTTGAATTGGCCCTCTCTGTGGTGATGTGATATTGTGAACGTCTGAATGTTTATTCTGGTACAAATATCAGTACGTTTGATACAGTGTGTCCTAAATCAGTGTTAGTGTACCCTTTGACTCCATAGCTATCGATTTTCCTCATACAGCCATTGGCACAGAGCTTGAAAGCAGTTGTTTGCTAAAGGGGGGTTGAGTCCAGCAGAAGCAATCTTTCTTATCTAAATTTCAAAGAATCCTGTCCCTCTGCCAGGCTAGCTTGCTACTGGTTATTTCAGAAGAAGACACTAAAAACAACTCACACAGCCCTTCTATGTTAGCATTTTTGTTTGTGCTCACAATGTGTGTGTGTTTGCAGGGGGCATTGACAGCATGCCTGCTGGTTCTATGGCTGGCTGTGCTACAGAGGAGCATCGCCCACCCAGACAAGCCAGACTGTCAGAGCCCAGAGGTGGTCAGTATAGCAGAGAAGGCCCTGGAGTGGGTCAACCGGGACAGGACACAAGGGTACATCCTCAGCTTTAACAGCCTGTATGATGTCCAGCCGTCAACTGACCAGGTGAGAGTGGGATACACACGGAAACACAAAGACACAGTAACACGTGTGTGCTGCTCTCTTCTTTCTCACTCTAATTCTCTCTCTTCCTCTGCTATTGCACAAAGTAAAATTAAAAGAAGATTAGAAAATGGAAATGTTACAAATATGGAGTTGAAATCCGAATGAATTCAGTGCAACAAAAGCAAGACAGTCCTTGAAAGTCAATTTAAGTACGAAAGTACATTTATAAAAAACTTTTTTTAATGACTGCATTTTCCTGTCTCTTTGTGGAAGTAGGAGAAAGGAAGGTCCATCTATAAACTCACCATAGATGTCTTGGAGACAAAGTGTCATGTGACCAGCAGGAAACCATGGAAACAGTGTGACGTGAGGCGTTTCTTTGATATTGCAGTACGTTTTGTGCTCATACACTGGTGCATCATAGAGATGGATTAACCCCAAACATAATAGCCCAATAGCAAGCCTAAATAGAGTACACATAGCATACTAATCAAAGCATATTGGATACATTTGATGTCCTTTTCATGTCCTAATAAACACACACACACACACTTAATGCCTATGTAACAAAATGGCTATGAAACATGTCACATTGGCACTTTATTTACATTAAGGCTTAGAATTGGTATCAATGGTTGTGCAAATAAGAAGAAAACCAGTTGTATCTGTGTGTGTGTATGTGTGTGTGTGTGTTAGGTGTATGGAGAATGTGTTGTTTATGTCTTCGATGAAGCCCCGTTTGAGCTGCAGCGCTACTTCTGTGCGCTTCGTCAAGGTATTTCAATTTATGTATTCATATTTTGTGCGATATGGATACACATGTCTGAATTCTTTGTTTTACAATAATTTTTTTTCCAATATCACATCCAGATCACTATGAGCATAACAACTGGACAGTAGCTACAGTATGTGTCCCCTGATCTTTGATGGTAGTTCAGAATTCTTCCTAGAGAATCAGGAAATATAAGATGGAGCCTTAGACTATTAGATTATAATTTCTTACGTACTTTCACAAAATACTTGAAGACGGCAGAATACAGACTAAAGATAAAGCCATATTCAGGATCGTAGAGGTATTGTTTCTTCATTGTTCTTAAGATATATCATGATAACTAAGCATCCATCTTTGATTCTCATCATAGTTTGAATGAAGTTGAATGAATACAGTGACCATTTTGATCCCTGATCTTTCTTGTGAAGTGCCTATTCCGGACATGCTGGATCAGTGTCCCGACTGCCCCACACCTGACAGACTTGATGATCCCATCGTCATGGACACCACCAAGCTCTCCTTGCAGAGGTTCAATGCAGAAAGCACTCTGAGTAATTACTTTAGCCTGCAGAACATCACTAGAGCCAGTTCAAAGGTAAAAGATCTGTCCAGAGCAGGCAATTCCCTCTGTTGATTGAATCATAGAAGACATCAAACCGTGTGTGTGTGTGTGTGTGTGTGTGTGTGTGTGTGTGTGTGTGTCTGTGTGTGTGTGTGTGTGTGTGTGTGTGTCTGTGTGTGTGTCTGTGTGTGTGTCTTTAGTGGATTGAAGGACCAGTGTACAATGTAGAGTTCACCATCCATGAGACAGAGTGTTCCAGGGAAAACAACACTAGTGATGATCTTGCCAACTGTCCACCCATGAACTGTCCGTTGGCTGTACGTACAACACACACACACACAGACACACACACACACACACACACACACATACACACAGTCAGTAAATGCAGAGTGTGCAACCAATTGCAGAAAAATTACCAGAAATTTATTTAAGAATTGAAAATTACATAAGATGTTTGTCAAGCAAACAAACAAATCTTAAAATAAACATAAACAATTTAAAATATCAATCTAATTAATGCTATGAGAGCCAACTAAAAATGCTAAGAGAATAATGCAAGGCAACATCAATCAAACAATTAGCACAAAACAAAGGGACTGGGAGAACTACAATATGCTTTAAACAGGTGAGGAACATTATCGACATAGGGCACAACGAGGACATCTAGTGGAAGATAATTTGTAAACTGACACATTTGATTATTAATGTTGTATAGTGATGAAATAATTTTGCATAACGTTTAAATGAAAAAAACGTCTGATTCATGCTACATATACAGCTAAAACGAAAAGTGGGCCAAACAAAAACATTATATCTAATACATACATAATTGAACACAAAGAGGCATTTGTAGCATGCATTGGTGTCATTGCAATAAAAACGGTAAAAAGGACCTGGCGGTCAAAAGTAGTACAGTGGTGCTGGTGCTCCTAGAGTTAAATCCTATTTAATAGTATATGGTACTTTGCAATAATGCATGGGCAAGCTTTGAGCTTTAACGTTACTTCTTCTGTTTCTACACCTCCCCTCCCCCAGCATAAAGGCTTCTGTTGGGCATCACACACATCGTACGATGACACCTCCATGCTCCCACAACTCATCCTCAAGAGAGAAGCTGTGGTGCTGCCAAACAGGCCACCGGTTGAGGTGACGTGTGAGATCTATGAGCCGGAGGTACTATCATCAACGCATCAACGCATCAACTATTATATCACGCTGACACTCTAAACATCATGGCTTCCTCTAACCTCATCCATAAGCAAGCAGCAGTGTTATTTTCTGCAAAGTTACTAAGCGACAAGGGTAATGAATAGCCTATGATAAACTTGTTTAGTCTTCTTATTTTTGTCCAATATGGCATGCATGTACATTTTCAGATCTTCACAATTCCAATCTCAAATATCATAGAATTATATGCTTATGACAATTGGCTTGAGGGTACTGTAACACTAGTTTTATTTTGGAGGCACAAGTGAGCCATGCTGTTATGTTTTGTCATTGGCTGTAGGCTGCCAGAGTGGAGGAGCACAACATGACCCACCAGGGAGGCACTGACCACCATCAGCACAACCACACACATCTGCACCCAGGCGAGCATGAGCACTCCTCCGGCCTTTCCAGTGACCCCACCCCCGTCTCCCAGACTCCCATCAACCCCATGGCTCCTCTGGGGAATGTCCTGCATGTCCATCACTGGTACAGACCCTCCCCAGAGGCCAGCTCATGCCCTGGGCCTCGTAGACATAACTTAGGCTTTGAAAAGCTTAATCTCTGATCAGAGTTCCCAAGCATTTCACAAAGGCTCTTTAAGTTCTTATTAGACATCCATGGCAAGACTTTACGTGCATATGTATGAACACCAATGTTCAACGTTGAATCTAATGCACAACCTGGGCTCCATTCCATAAAGGGTATGTCACACCATCTAAAGCATAGGCAAGCTTAAAGTCTAATTTTGCTTTATTTAATTCATTTTAACGCATGATATTCTTTGAGTATTTACTTTGTGAAAGCACTTTGTTAATGATTTAAAAGAAAGTGTGATGGAGCACAAAGTCCATTGGCAAGCTAGATGCTGGAAATGTCACCACTCACACCCATCACAAATACCTTAACCCATAGCTCCATAAGATCATACAATGAACCAACTTAATTTAATCGTTTCAGTTACACCCTGCATATAAATATTTTGAATCCATCTTCCCTGACCATTGAATAACACGTTTCCCTGGAGTTGTAACAAAAGATGCAAACAAAAAAACATTTAAATAAAAGTTATGTTTATTCTTGAGACAAGGAGAAACATTAAGAAGGGAGAGACCAAGGGACACATTTGGTTTAGCTATAGTGCGAAGTACTCTACACTGTTTTGGCATAGGATTAAGAATTAGTTAATTGTTGGTATTCATTTTTAAATGGTACACAACTCAAGGAAACCACTCAAATTACAATTTCTCATTTCCTTTTTTTTATTCTATAATTATTTACTGGATTTGTTCAGCCCTAACTTCTAATGACTCACTTCCCAAAGATGTGCAATCTATACTGAAATGTATAGGCCTACGTTGTTTAAATAAAATATCACACACCTTTATTTGAAACCAGTAACTGAAGGCTAGTTATTTTCAGTCTAAGATGTGCCAATCAAAACATCTAGAAATACTACCATCATTGCTGGAACAGTTGAAGAACATATACTATAAAAAAGCATGATAAATTATTCCCACTTGGTATTGGTGATAGGCCGGCCTATCACCAATCCTCCCATATCTGCTGCCTATCTCTACATGTATTTTCTATGAAGATTTTCCCTCCGTCTACAACGAAACATTCCAATCTAATAACTTTTTCTGATGACGGTATGGTGTCGGGCTTGGAGAGCGCACTATGCTCCACTGTCACCGTTTGTATTGGCTATCTGACGACATACGGGAACAGTGTTCTGAAGGAGGACAGCAGTTGAAAAGGCCAATTTCTGGCTGACTACACATTTCCTCTTTACTAAACGAATAAAAACATACAATATAAGTGTAGCCAACAAATAAAATGTTAATTTAATTTGTAGCCATAGGGCTCCTTTAATGTCACATGTACACCAAAACATCATCAATTATCTTTCAATAGTCAGTTGGTGACAGTCAGACAATTTATTAAAAACAATACCGTACAATTTTCCAGAAATATTACAATTACTATGTGTGTGTGTGTGTGTGTGTGTGTGTGTGTGTGTGTGTGTGTGTGTGTGTGTGTGTGTGTGTGTGTGTGTGTGTGTGAGAGAGAGTGAGAGAGAGAGAGAGAGAGAGAGAGAGAGAGAGAGAGAGAGAGAGAGAGAGAGAGAGAGAGAGAGAAATAATACCAAGGTTAGATTGTGGTGAGATTTAAATAAACTTGCATGATACATTTTCAGAATCCAATAGAAACATTATAATTAACCATACAAAAGGTTCTCCGTTCTAGAGATTTTATTTAATCTATATCTATATTTAAGTTAAAATACTTGCTCTACTTTATTACGTCAGATATTGACATTATGCTTTATGTATACCGAAAACATAAAACATGAATAAAAAAATATAAAGGCAAACAATAAAAATATACGCCGGAACTGAAGGAGGCAGTATGCATTAAACGTTTTTTTTAAATGTCGACTGAATCAAGAACCACCGGAAGTGATAGTGTGAAAACATCAACAAGCTTGCTCAGCTGGTTGCACCTCACTCAGTGAAGAACTGAAACTTTTCCTAGAACTACAAACAGATTGCTAGGATTGATCGTTTGAGTAGCCTACTGTACGATATTGATCCACATTGTTATGTTAAGGATTGAAAAGTGTATTGGCTGCTTCGACGTTGCTAACGTTACTACAAAACACTAAGAGCTAGCTTCACTGTTGTATATCAGTCGTCTATCAGAAGCTTTTTTTTTATGACAGCGCCAGTATTGGAAAATTAACATGCGTAACGACTGCACTGTGTTTGGTTATTGTACGCTTATGGGGTCGTCTTAGTGCTAATTGGTGGCTGGTGACGCACCGGTATACTTTTCAACCGCTCATAGGACCCGGCTCACGATGCTCTCACAGCTGCTTCTACCTGTCAATTAGCTGACTGGCTCTTCAAGTGGACGTCTCGCAGTTACTAATGGCCCAGTGTAGCTCCGACACGGCTGGAAAGGTAACGCTGCCAGGGTCCGGCAGCAGTCCAGTTGGCATGGCGTCGCAGCAGGGTGTGGACCAGAGCATGAAGCCGGTGCTGTTCGAGATATTCGGGGAGCTGTGGAATGTGGAGCAGCGGCTTGGCCAGGGAGTGTCGGCCTCGGTGTACCAAGTGAGCTCAGGTAGAGCCACCACCGCGGCCGTCAAGGAGTTCCAAGCCGACGGACAGGGAGGAGACTACGGCTACCAGAAGGAGAGGTCCGTGCTAGAAGACATACAGGGACGCAAAAACATCGGTAACTAACGACACTTTATGTTGTTGTTTCGGGCCTACATTTGGTACACACCGTTTTAACAATGTCAGGTGAATAATGAATAAAAAGGAAATGATGATTCCTAAAAAAATAGGGGCACATTTGGCTTTTGCATCATGGTTAATAGTTTGCACCATTAAAATCCTCTTGAAATGTGAACGCTTTAAAGGGATATGTTTTTGTTTCTCCTAAGGGTCTATTTGTTCTCCTTTCCCATCCTCAGTGACTCTGTATGGAGTGTTCACCAATCACAGCTGTGTGGGGGTGCCCACACACTGTCTTCTGCTAGAGCTCTTGGATGTGAGCGTCTCCGAGCTGTTGGTGAGGGGCAGCACCCAGGCCATTATCTCTAGTACCGAAGGCGGCAGTGGAAGGTATGCATGTATTGGGTGTACAGTGTGTGTTGTGGTTGCTGTAATACAACTACACGTGAGTCAAGGTGAATCCCAGTGTCAGTTGATGAAGCCAATATTTTGATTTGAGGAAAGGTTAGCACTTGATTTTAGTAATGAGACCCTGTAACTGTCTTTGCTGTTACTTTATATGGGTTAGTGGCATAATGCAGTATTTCATCCATTAAAAAAATATTTAAATAATGTAGTCTCAATTGCCATGCTGGATCTTAAATGGCCCTTGGTACAAAACTTCAGCAACCATTTACCCTGCTTAATCTACGGGCTATCAGAGAGTAGGAGGAGCCTTCATTATTGCTTGGTTTGTTCTTTGCACTGTCACTAGATGTCTCTATTGCAGTAGTTATACTACCATTTTACGACGTTTTTAAATTTTCATTGCGATGATTTAGATTTTTGGTTGTAATGTATCAAAGCCAAGGACGTTGCCCTTAAGTGTCGACATTGAAACTCCAATAGTGTTAGGCCCAGACAGGGCCACTCCATGTGGATGGTGCAGCACTGCGCGCGGGACGTCCTGGATGCCCTTGCCTTCCTGCACGGCGAGGGCTACGTGCATGCAGACCTCAAGCCACGCAACATCCTGTGGAGCGCAGATGATGAGTGCTTCAAACTCATTGACTTTGGACTGAGCTTTAAAGACGGACACCAGGTGTGTGGGCCTCATCTGAGAAAGGGGAAAAGATTGGGCCACTTCATTCCATTGCTTTAAAATAACTGCTGATCATAGCCCCAAGCCTATGCAAGTGATCATTCCACTACATCACTGCAGCTCAAGAAGTAGCTCAGATTGCATTGGTTAATGACGGGCATGACATAAGCTTTGAGTGGCCTAAGTGATTACTTGTAAAAGTGCTACATCCTGTCCCATGACCAGCTTGTGGTTTCAAGCCAACCCAACTTCTTAAGCGCCTCCCTCCTCCTCTAGGACGTGAAGTACATCCAGACAGACGGCTACCGCGCCCCGGAGGCGGAGCTCCAGAACAGCCTGGCCAGGGCCGGGCTGGAGGCCGAGGGGGACTCGGGCTGCTCGACGGCCGTGGACATGTGGAGCCTGGGCATCGTCCTCCTGGAGATGTACTCTGGGATGAAACTCAAAGAGACCATCCACTCTCCAGAGTGGGAGGTGCGGTGTAGCTATACCTATTTTGCTGGTTTCCTCCCATGTGATTTCCATTGTCCACGTGGACACTCAATAATTTGGTGCTGCTGAAAGTAATTTCAGTTTTGTCTGTTTGCGTAAACCCTACTGGTATTTAAGCATTAAAACACCATATATTACCATATACCAAATTGAGTGAGAAATCACCACGTTTAAAAAATTAAAGTTTTGTTTGTTTTTACTATGAAACTGGTAACGGTAATAAACGGTTACAAAGCATGCTTAAATGATTATCATTTCTCTCAGGAAAACAATTCAGCCATAGTAGACCATATCTTTGCCAGCAAGACGATGGTATGGCCTGCCATCCCCATCTATCACCTCAGAGACCTTATCAAAAGGTAACCTTTTCACTCGTTAAATTGAACCTGTAATGGACTACATAAAGTGTAGTGTTGCTTGTCTGTATATCTGGGGGTCTATACCTGCACTGCTCTTGACTACACTGTTTAATATTGAGCTTTTCTCCTTATATAATTTGCCACCTGCAGCATGCTTTGCAAAGACCCAAAGGACCGGGTGACTGCTGAAGCCGCCCGGCTGAATTCGTTTTTTAGCATTCCCTTTGGTATGTTTTGCTGCTAAAATACAATGAGAGGCACAATACACATCATATGTCACCACTTTTTGGCAAAGCTAATGCTTATTATTTTGCTAGCTCCTCACGTTGAAGACCTGGTTCTTCTGCCGTCTCCCGTCCTGCGTCTCCTCAACCTCATCGACGACAACCAACTGCACAATGAAGACGAGTACGAGGGTAGGCGCGGAGGAAAACCTAACCCTGAAACGACTTTTATTGGATGAAAAGTGTAGTGGGTTACATAGTAAATATGGATTGATCCTGGTCCAAATCTTCACTTGAATTCACAAAGTTTAAAACAACAAAAGACAAGATATGGACCCAAATTGACGTCTATAGGTCCAATTCATGCTATTGTCTGTGTTAATTGTTACTGGCAGTTTTGGGTTACCGGGTCAATTGCCAATTCATGTAGGGATTTGGCTAGCGATAGCATCTTTAATCCTGTCATGTAATCTTTTTGATATAGTAAAGTTGCTTTGAGTATTTCATGCCACTCCTATTAAGGTAACGTGCAGGTATTGGGCGTTACTGTGTTTGCCAGCACTTCACTTCAGAATCCCCAGTGTGGTATTAAAGGGTTTTGTTTTGCAGATATCTTGGAAGACATGAAGGAGGAGTGCCAGAAGTATGGTTCGGTGGTCTCTGTGCTGATCCCCAAGGAGAACCCAGGAAAGGGACAGGTAGCTCAATCGTTCAGACAACCCATTACACTTGCAACTTCTGTCACCCCCAGTTGTACATCATTGTTCCTTTCCTGTCTCCGGTGTGTCAATCTCTTGTCAGGTCTTTGTGGAGTACACAAACTCCAACGAGTCCAAAGAAGCTCAGAGAATGCTCACCGGTCGCACCTTTGACGGCAAGTTTGTGGTGGCCACCTTCTACCCGCGCAGCTCCTACAAGAGGGGCTACCTTTACCAGTGTGGCCACTGAGTGCCCGCTCACCCAAAGGTCACCCACTCCACCGTAATTGTGTGAAAAATACACAGCGCACCACACCACCTAGCATATCTGAGAACCACCACTGAACGCAGACAAAGATGTCTTCATGTTAAATGGGCTTTTTATTTATTTTTTTACTATAGTTTACACGGTCCTCCCAGCTTCCCTGTGTTTTGGCTTTCCACATATTTAGAGCCCCTCTACACTGTATACAAATGCAACCTACTAGAGAGGCGTTACACGGCGGGGATGGCTCGTCCGTCATCCGTCCCGTACTTCTGTGACGATCCACCTATCTGTTTCTGAAGTTAATACGATTTAGATGTTGGTTATTCACAGACAGACAGAAAATCAATAGAGGCAATTGGTCTTAACCCGATGGGATGATACTGGTATATGCAGGCCTGTGTATCAAACATGGCCGTCGGGCCTGTTGACTTGGCGCTGCGGTCAATGCCAGTGTCCGTTTGCTGTAGTTGAGCACTTGTGTATGAACGTGTTGGTGTAATTTAATATTTATGGTTGGAGGGCTGAATTGGCCTCAGTCTTTGCTTGTTAGATTGCGATTCTCCTGGTGCGTTCTCTAGCCTTATGCTTAAAGTGGGCATTTTGCAGTGAGTATGGTCTTGCGCTTATGTCGTGGATTCAAGCATTTTACCTTTAATCTTTGTCTTTTGTCACATGAAATGACAGACCACATGGTTTAAGTACAGCGTATTGGTCTTTACTGACTGTGGGACACAGTACCTATTGGTATACCAAACCTGAGCCAAAGAATCAAAGCAATATTCTTCTATCAAAACACTCCTAGAGTGTGTACGTGCTGATAAAGTTCCCAAAACTAGAGCTAATGTTCCTGGGGATGGTTTGATTACATTTCATGCCGTCCAGAAACGGGAGTTCTTGTTGTCCTTGGTTCTGTTATCTGTCTCTTGGATAACCACTAACAGTCAACCTTTCTAGAGCATAATCCTCTTCCTGATGGTTGTTAGGGCCTACAGATGATTTTACTGAAGCACACGCGAGAGACGATGGCTAAAATGTTTATTTTTTGTCAAGAAACAAATCCTAATATCGGCACCTTGAGTATTGTCACCATAAAATGCGGGTGGCCGACTCAAACGAAACATGAGTGTTTTCCATTAATAAATAATGCATTCCATCAACTACGTTCAATCTGCTATTTTCTTTCTTTTTGAGTGATCACTCGCCCAGGGCAACCGTCAATGAGCTGCACAAGCGCCCTGTGAAGTGTCACAACAAGCCAGCTATCGAACCAAAACTACTGCTGCAAGTAGTTACCCTGTACTTGTATGGAAGGATTTCGTAGCCCAGTCATGCATCAAATCCCCTTCTGAAAATGATTCCCTCCTTTGATGGCTATTGTGATACTGAACACGTTTGTGTTTACTGGGGGAATGGAAAAAGCCTCTGTTGTAGTTTTCTTTTCTTAATGTACCAGACTTTTTTTTTTCAAGGAACTGACTCGTGTAGGTTAGGAATCATCCCATAAATTGATGTATGTGTGATGCTCTGGTTTGAAGGCCTGATTTGGTTCAGAACTTTAGTTTATTTCATTTGGGCTCAACCACTTGCCTGTAGCATTTTCTTTAGTCATCTGTGGTGCATGGGTTTGAAAAGTGTCTTATGTCCCATAGTTGTTCCTGGCATGTGATCAACCCAATGCATCGGAAGTGTCAGGGTTGGTATGTTAACCAGATGCAAAAACAGGCACTGATAATGTACTGAAACTCTATAATATGGAGCCTGGTCTGCCGACCAGTGGGGCTGGGATTCAAGGCAAACCTCGCCTCGATTAGCCTGCCACGAATCGGCCCATGTTCTGTTATGGGTCACCTTTCTACATACGCTCATTGATACGGCTTAGTTTGCCAGTTGCAAGGCTTTTCATATTCACCTCGGGATAATTTGATGACGGCGGAAGATAAGATGGATGGAGAAGCTGACTTAATGACCGGGTCAATAAGTATGAAATTGGGTTGAGGGGAAGGGCTGGCAGTCTTGTTGCCATGGAGTAACTGCCAAGTTCAATAGTGTATTTTACTTCCCTTGTCTGTTATTGTACCAACTTTGTTACTTTCACTTCACAAACCATTGCAGTAACACAGAAAACTTGAATTGATTTAAGGTTTTTGTCACACTCCAAGCTTTTGAATCAAACTATATTTATTTTCTCTAGCCAAGTGTGTGTGTGTGTGTGTGTGTGTTCAAATGAGAACTAAAGAATCGATATGAGCGAGTTGTACAGTTCCTGGTCATTCATATTTTATGGGAATAGCAAGTTATGTTCTTGTACCAGAAGCACAGATGGAGCGAAATGTCGTTTGGCAAAAAGTGAATTGCAAAAGAGTTGGAGTACCATCATTTTTTAAGTTTTTTTTTTTTTTTTCTCCACATGGCTCCACAGAGCAAAGGCTCTGTTCATTATACCACTACTTAAACATGTAACATCATTTTAAGTGAGTTTTCAGTTGGGCATCAAGATCAATGTTTTTTTAGTCAGGACTTGGTTCAGGATCTTGGTTCATGTGATGCCATCTGGTTGACATACATTTCCACTGAATGCTTTTGGAAGAGCACAAATGTTTTACTCGTTGCACAAACTTGACCAAGAGGTACTCTCACACTGCCGTTTTAATACAAGCATTATCTGTGGCTGTTTTAATGTATGCAACAGGACCTCTTGTTTGCATACTAAACACTCAATGGGTTGCATCAATCAAGAAACCTGGCTAATCCCCTCCTATATGTTAGTCGGACAGCAAAAAAAGGCATGAAATTGGACTGTCCAAGGTGGTCATTTTGTGGTCATTTTGTGCCCACTTTTCAACATTCATCAACATTTGCAATTGAGATTCTTGTTATATCTGGTCAAAATACAATCCTTATTCTCCATTGTGGCTGGATTATATTTACAAATTGGATGGAAAATGAGCCAGCTTGTGACTAGTTACAATATCTTCCAGAACTTATACAACAATAATGAATAGAAACACAATTTCCTGGTTGAGGACATTGTCCCAAGTGCTAAGATGTATGCAAGCTTCTTTGAAATAAGTCTCATAATGGTAGCCTATTATTATTCTTTTTTAAATATGTTCAACCCTGGTTCTGGACGTGGACCAGATGGAAAGAAACTAAAGCAGAGGGGTTGGCTGCCAGCGTGGAAAATGTAATTGTGTGCAAGGCATGTTTTCATATTGGCCCGTTACTACTGCTCCTGTGAATCAACACTGGTATAGCCTTCCAAGTGAAAACAATGCCCAGTCATGCTGTTGGGGTTATTACTATTGCACAATAAAAGTTATACTTTACACCAACCCCTTATGGTCTCACTTGTTTATTTCAAGCTTCTGTATTCAGAATTGTATCTCAACATCTGATCACTCTGATAGAAAGTAGGGGTATAGTATATATTTGTGTAATAAAGACAAGAACTCTATGTATCGTTTTTGTGTTAGAGGCACCTATCAAGATTTGAGATTTGATCGATTTTAAATAGGCTTGTAAAGGGTGCTGTTCGACCCTCTTCTCAACAGGAGGCAGTGTAGCACAACATTCCCTTCACCCTCCATAGGTCATGTCGTTTTTCAGAATGGTCTCCTCCTGGGCTTAACGATTCTTAGTATGAATGGGTTGAACACAAATGTGCAAATAAAAGTATGATCCATCAAACAGGGGCAATTTATTTGTAAGTGATTAAATACTTCAAGTATCATGAAGAGGTTGTCACCCCAAAGTATATTGAGCTTAATCCAAAACCCTTTCAGGATTTACAGAATGGTTTAATATACAACCCTAAAAGTTAGAATAGTAAGATGCATTGCACTTAAAACTAAACACATTGTTGGCCAGAAGGTGGAATCACTGGTGCTTTTTTAGAAGGGAAGAATTAACTTTGCCCAAAGATCTTCCTCTAGCAGAAGTGTGTGAGAGGGGGGATTTGATTAAGATACACCCCCTCCTGTTACCTTGAAACAGGATGATAAAAAATGACCCACGTCAATAAGTGGTAAATCTCTAGATTATTTTATTGGTGCACTGCTTACAAAAATGTTATGGTTTTGATCAAGGTGTATTTCATTACAATGAGTGCATTTTCAGAAAGCAAAGCTAACTTTTATTACCTTCCGGAACATTACATTACAGTTCCAGTTTGAAGACTACATCCAAGAGACTAATGTCCAAATGTTCCCCTGAAATTAGATTTATTTTATAACCAATCTGCCTTTAACCCTTCCCCAGTGCTACATTATATCTCCCTGCTTCTAACAGAGACACAACCTCACAAGCCTGTTCTGCTCACAAAGGAGGCCTTGTTTTGGCAATCTCTGCTCTGGATGACAGACAGAGCGCCAGACATGACTTAGATGCTGTGGAAAAGAAAAAGAAACTGCAGCCTTTTCATTGTGGGTCAATAATATATTACTCATATGCCCGTCATCCTCCTCATTCTTTCTCTTTTGGGTTAGTCAGACATGCATCAAAAAATAATGTCCAGAAATAGATGGTTGTGTAACTTTCACTGTGAAATATTGAACAATACAACAAATGCTGACCATAGTCTCACAAGGCCGATTTTAGATTAATTTCTAAAGTCTTTTTAGAAGAGCTCAAATCTGGGTGAACGGGGTGTTTCCGGGGAGGCGGGGATCTTTAAAGGTGTAACGTGTACAATTATTACATGAAAAAAAAAACTACAATTAACAACACAATGTGAAGAAATAACAGTTTTAACTTTATGTCAAAGATGTCTATGTTTTGTGTTACAGATATATTTACTGAAGTTAGCTGCTAGCCCAGCTAGCACCGGCCTGTGGCGACTCATAATGCCACTTTGTACCTTAAGAGGCGATTGCCGTCATCATAATCGTCCAGTCCGCCCCTCAGTCCAACATTAGAGGATGAAGAACTAGCGCTGCCCAGAGGGCTATGTAGCGACAGCTTATAAAGTAGGCTAATTGTACACGTTACACCTTTAAGCCATTAATTGGTGAACAAAAACTTGGCCAGCAGTAGTAAACCTGTAAAAATGTGTCTGTAAAAGTTTAAAATCTGAAGGCTTTCTGTTTTTTTCAGTAGAATATCACAACAAAACAGAAAACAAGGCGTAACTCCAGCCCTCACAGTTCTTGTGTTTCTCACAGTCACAGTTGTGTTTCCAGAGGTTGTGCTGTAACATAGTTGAACTGCTGGATCCAAGATTACATCATTCATAATCCTGACATAGGTTACTATTATAATATCATCATCATACACTGCACATTTAAGTTGGCGTGCCTTGAATCTCTGGTTGGGATCGGGGTGTGCCTTAGCCTCAAAAAGGTTTGGGACTGCTAGTGTAAAGGATGATAGGGGTGGAGAGACAATGGCTCTCCATGGAGAGGTGTGTAGAGAACAGGGGCTTAAACCCAACTAGGAACCAGGGAAGACCACCTTGTCTACCATGATATGGGAGGGAAATGGATAGACTAATGTGTATGCAAACACACACACCTGAAAACCACCTGCTATGAACGTTGTTTTGCTATCAAGCCCCTCATCCTACAGGGATCAATAGGCCTGAGAAGAGCTCCAGCCAGCTGGCAGGGGCTAATGCATTGGCAGGCGGACAAACTTTTCTCTGTGAGGTTGCAGAGAAACAGTCTGTGAGATGGGACAGTCTGTGAGATGGGACAGCAAGCAGCACCAAGCATTATAATGTTTGAATGTACATTTTGCGTTTGATTGATCTAATCGTACGTAGTTGCAAGTCAAATTCCCTTCTTGGGTTGATGAAGTCATGCAGCAAAAGGTATTAATGTGTTCCTTCCTGTGCATATGTTCCTTCCTGAAAGCACTAGCACCAACTCTGGAAAAATAAGAAACAATACACCTGTTACAATAGACAATGTTTGCTTGACATTTTAGAGTCTTCCGCAACCAATTAATCCAAAGCAGCATCATTAATTGATTTGGCCCTCCTATCGATCTGGTCTATTGTGGTTTACCAACTTGGCATACACAGTGATTAGGGATTAAAGGTGTTGCTATAATTGAAACAGAGGGCAGCCTGTGTTCACTACAGACCTGTTATTGAAAGAGTAGAAAGAAAACTGAACAACATGCACTTTTAGCGATCAGTGTGTGAAAAGTCAGTTTTCCTCTGGGGCTGTATCTGTAGTAATTTGCTTAACACAGAGAATAGCAACAAAGTTCCAATGCTGGGGCCGAAAAGCCAATGAGACATAATTTATCATAAAGAGGAACTACGATAGGACATAAAGGGATACAGGCTCGTTTCTTTTTCTCACCACTCATAATCTCAGTACTTCGCTCATGTGGCCCGCCGCACCTAGAAAAACCTGAATAATACAGATCGGGTCCCACTTTCTCATTGTAACCGTTTTGTTTTATTCATATTTTTTACCCTTTTGGCATTCAAGTCCACTCGTCTCTATTCACCGTATTCTGCCTGAGCTGAATTGTACTAATCCCCTGCTCCTCTTTTCTTCATCCACCGTGTGTGTGTGTGTGTGTGTGTGTGTGTGTGTGTGTGTGAAAGGAGGGGGGTGAGGGGGGCTTACTGCTAATTAATTAAATACATGTTAATAATAATTCAGCTCATGAATGTGCTCCCACTTATTATTTTGTATGAAATCAGAATATGGATGATTCATCATATCCTTATCATTCTCAAACCAAGTTGTCTCAGTGGCTAATTTGGCACACTGGTGACGATCACTATGAGGGCAAACCCTGACCGGCAGGCTCAATTCCCAGATCAACGTGTACTTTCTGTGCATACAAAATACTGTGATTGCATTAGAAACCCTGCACATTCCATTTAGCACAGAAGCTACAACTTAATGCATTGCCCTGGAATGAAGTTTGCATACAAAGTGTATTGCATTCTAGGGACTACTACAAGGGGTACTGGTTTGAAGGGCTGCCAATGAGACAAGACTTTTGGTAGGTTGCCTCCAGACAAATTATCACACTTTTTTGCCATTTGTTTGCCAATAGTTGCAAGCGTCTCTAAAGCCACCCACAGTGCATTGACACACGGCCCTTTATTAGGGCATTCACGAGTCTCTTGGATCCAAACAAAGCTGGGTAGTAAAGAAACAAGGGTGCAGCCAGGGAATCAGCCGTCACATTGAACACACTGGCCTACTTTTAACGGGCGCAGAGACACTGATGCTTTTAAAGCAGGACATGAAAATAAATCCCCTATTGCAGTTCGCGACGTGATGCTTAGAAGGAATGGAATCCCCACCATATCCATCGTTTGTCAAGCTTTCCTCCGTTTTCCGATGTTTTTCTTTGACCATTTAACGGCTTAAGGTTTGGGGGCGCAGTTTAATTAAACTGTGTGAACCTGTGAAGCATTTTTGAGAATGTAATGGTGACAAACTGGGACTGCATAAATAAATGTGTTGCTTGAATTATTCAAATCGCTTGCCAAACCTGTGTGCCTTAGTTGAATGTGTCTTTTAGTGATGATTTTAAGGAATTGGGTAAACAAGCATAGCCGTCACACGGCTGTTTTTTGCCTATCAGCTGAGCTGCCATACCATTCTGTTTACTCACTGTGCCAACAAAACAACACTGCCTCACGGAGATACATACTGTTGGTTTGGTTGAATGTTCAACAATAGGGACCAGGAAGATACGCCACCATGGCTGGAAAGGACAAGAAATTAGAGAAATAAGAGAATTGGGGAAGCAAGCCAGTAAAGCATCATCCCATTTTCAGTGGTCAACCAATCAAAAAAGTCACGTGGCACACAGAATAAGGTGTAAAGATTCATTCATTATTTTTTTATATGTTAACAGTAGTTAATACAAACCCATTGTCGAAATCAGCATCAAGGAAATACTATATAAAAAAATACAATAACATCTGAATTGGACAAATACTTAACAGACATTTATCACCATTAGGTCTATTCGATTTCAGAAAATTACTTTTCAGTAAAAAATATATCTTGCATTGAATTTGATATTCAAAAATTCTAATTGAATGATCACAAAAATATCCAGTGTTTGTGTTTATAAGCTGGTGAGAAGCAATTCACTACATTCATTAATCAAATCTAATGAAATGTGATAAACTATTAACAAACAAAAAAATATATATATATAGTAAATCAAATAAGTCAAATTACAAGTCAAAGATTCTATGGAAGTTAAACAGATAATTGTGGAAACTAGATTCTACAAACATAAATTCAAATTAAATCAAATTCCTTCATTTGTTAAAAAATATTTTTTTCTATTCACAAAAGAACAAACAATATAATATATCCATTGTAAAATGTACACCCTTCGTATGATCAGATGTTAAAATACTGCAGTTCAGTCATACAAGTGTCTCTATTGATTCAGTAAAAAGTTAGTCATGCTCTTCAAAATAAATTGCTACCATACAAATATATGTCACCTTGGTCAAAATATATAGATCCCTTGAACAAAAGACCATTTTATAGATTTTACTTTCAGGGTCAAAGTGTATGTGCATTTCACTGTGTGTTTATACGTCAACTGATACAAACACTCAACACTTTGTTTAGTTTAAGATGAATGACATTCTCTGTCAACATCTCTCCATCCAGAAATATATACGTCTGTATTGACAGCCATATCCTGGAGCAAGCTCTCCACAAATCTAATATTGCGTGAGTAACAAGTTTTATAGCTGTTTGGTTTCTTTTGCGTTACTCATCTTGTATTTGCTTTGAGTTAGCCGTCTTTGTCTCGCAAAACGTGATCAATAAATGAAATGAAGGTGCAAATACTTAAGGCTCAAAAACTACCAAGTACTCAATAAAGAAAACAACTTGATTGTGAATGCCCTTTAGACCGGCTCATTCCCCCCACCACGAAAACAAGTACATCTACTTGTGTAGTGTTGCAGAAATAAGCAAATATTTACTGGTACACAAGGGCACGGGACAAACCGCTTGACTTTCCCCTCACCCACGTAGACATTGCTCATTTAACTATAACGACAGCTAGCAGCCAAGTACGAAAAACATGCTTCCACCAAAACCTCAGAGAATCCAGTGGTAGTGAGCTTGAGATTATATAAAACATGACCATGATCCAAATCCACATTTCCAACAGAATACATTACAAATTTACAAATGTATACAAATATATAAACGACCGCTACGGTTATTAAAGTATGTTAACTTTGGTATTCATTTCATTATAAGTAATGTATGTAAGGAGTGTGTGCACATATAAAATATTCTGTTGAAAATATAATCAAATTCATATTATTCAAAATGCTCCTCTTTCCATATAGATTGCTTATTACAATGCCCCCATCTAAGAAATTACCATCTTTCTTTTTTCAGACTTTGGTCTTGTCATACCAAAATATGTCCAAAATTAAACCCTACCTCCTTGATCTCTCTCCGTCACCTGCTTGTCAACTCTTCAACCCCCCCCCCCCCCCCATACTACTAGCCGTTTCGAGGACAATCCACTTTCAGCCTGCCTGATAAAACACTGTTCTCCAGCACTCTGGAAACGAGTTGGAGATGTAATCCGGAGATGGGAGTCACATGAATGGCTTGATTGCATTGTGACTTGATTTGATTGTAGCCAATGACCCACTGGGCCTCCCCGAAGACAGGGCCTGTTGTGGGGTGTGAGACGCCCCACATACAAATCAGCGAATAATCGCATCTCAATGGCAGCGTGGCTCTCGAGGCTGCGAGAAGAAATGCTATAAACACAATGTGTTTCATCTTTAATGTTTGGGAGCAAACCTAACTCAAAGTGTCCCTTACTACGCCTCCAGGCCGACCCAAGTTAAACATATCCACACATTCTCTACTTCTTCTCCTTACCTAGTGTTGTGTGCATACACCTTGCCCTCAGTACTAAATAAATATGCACATATCGTGCAGACTTAAAAATACCAAGTAAAAAAATGTAATGTGCTTATTAAATCGACAACAGCAAATGCCTTATCAATAATGAAACGGAAATCTTGGACATGAGGGTTGCATGGTTGAGACATAATATGATGAGGCTACATAATATTCCCCGGAGCATAGTGTGAAACGGAGAGGTTGAGAATGAGAGAGAGAGAGAGGTAGAGAGATAACGGATGGCAGGGGCGCAACCATTTCCGCCTCCGCTCTGCAGGGTAAATTACATATTCAAAAATGACTATAAATATTTCAGCAACCTCGGGGTGGGTTGACTGCTCCTTAAAGCCGCTTAAGTGTACTAAAAACATAATAGTATAATCATTTATATAAAAAAAACACACCGCTTTGTGCTGTTTCCCCCCCCCCCCCCCCCCCCCCCTCCTTCTGGGGTCCCGGTCCAGCTACTCAAACGACAGCAGGTCTGGGTGGCGCTCTGCTTCGTCCGGGCTCCTCTCCATGCTCGTCGCCCTGCAGGGGGCGCTGACGGCGCTGCCGTTCTCCAGCAGCAGCAGCTCCTCCCCCATGCTGATCCGGTAGCGCCCTTTCCCGGGGCAGGGCGTGGACGCCAGCCTGGCCTCCTCCTGGGACCCCGGGGGGTCCTTGTGGATGAGGTCCGGAACCGAGTGCTGGAGCTGGGTCTGGGTCCGGGACCCCTGGTGCTTTTGGGCTTCGAGCCGGCCCTCCGACTCCAGGATGTCCTCCCAGTGGTCCTCCTGCCCCCTGTTGGTCAACCAGTTCACCTTCTGGTCGCACCTCTCCGCCACCCCCACCCCCTCCCCCTCCTCCTCCTCCTCCTCCTCCTTCTGGTCTCCTTGACCCGGCCTGCCCCCCCCCCCCTCCGCCACCTCAGCCTCCTGACTGAGCAGGGGCGTCCGGTCGGGGGAGGTCAGGGGGGAGGACGGGGTGGAGGGGGAGGAGGGGGAAGGGGAGGGGGCAGGGTCGGGGGCCTCCGGCGCTGGGACCACCGGGTCGGACGAGATCATCATGTCCCGGGTGGTCTTGAGGGCGCGCGGGAGACGCTTCCTGCCGGTGGGCGGCGGGGGGTCCAGCCGAGGGAAGGCGTCGAAGGCGCGGGAAGAGGAGGAATCGTGGCTGTGGCGGGAAGAGGGGGGGGGGGGGGGGGGGGGGGGGGGTGAAGGATTGGGGGGTGAAGGATTGGGGGGGGGGGGGGGGGGGGGGGGGAGATTGATATGGAGCAAAAAGGGCAAAAGAGGGGGGAGGGGACCAGGATAGACGGGAGAAGGGATGAATCAGGGGAGAGAGGGCAGGAGAGGGGGAGGGGGTGAGGAGGGAGTGACAGCACAAGACGGAACGAGAGAGGAGAGATGAAGAAAGATGTTAAGTTGTTGCTACGTCGCCTCCTTTGTGTGGAGCACCGTTTTGAACCGGAGTTGCGAGCAAAAAGACAAATGTTCCTCCTCCACCGGCTCCCAAGGAGGGACGGTGTTATTTCCATGGTAACTTTGTTCTCATCGCCCTAGCGATGGGGACCAACTTCTTGTTACCTCAGCAGGATCCGTCCCGCGAGCTGACAGATATAATGATATAACCATCACTGGCTTACAAAACCGACATCTATGCTACCCAAACATGTCTGATGTTTGATGCACGCAGAGTTTTCCTTTTGGTTCTCTCACTTCTATGACAAAAAAGCTTTCAGCCAGGGAAAAAGCTCCTCCTCACAGCTTATTTGAATATATATGCGATAGAGGATAGAAGATAAAGAGTATACTTGCAGGTTGCAAAACAGATGATACTTAGAAAAACATTTTCCCTTTTCATTGTGGTTTAAAGGTTACGGTATAAGAAACACGTTTACTTATGGTAACGCCTTGCGCTGTAAGGAGTTACTATGTCACTTTGCACACTCTGGGTCCAGAGCTAGCGCTGGAGAGCATTGGCTGAGTGGCACGAGACCATAAAAACCAGCAAAGAAGCAACTATGTCTTCAAGCCAGGCAATAGTGAGACGGTATGTATTATGTTAATTAATGGTTATGTCTAAGTTGTTTGTCGTGCCACTGATCAAACAAAAAACAAAATTGGTTTTCCGTCTGACTAAATATTAGTTTTGACGTCATGTCCTCCCATTGTGATTTTCCTGGCATTGGTCGGCACAGAGCAGACTGAATGAGACAGCATGATTCCATGAGTCGATGAAGCTGTGAATGAATTGTTTCAATCTATAGACATTTAGTAACTTGGATACATGCCCATTTGAACAAAAGCAAAAACATGCAGTGAAACGTAACATAGTGGAGCTTTAAGCCCAGGTGA
The DNA here is from genome assembly GCA_026745465.1 of Lota lota. Lineage (NCBI taxonomy): Eukaryota > Metazoa > Chordata > Actinopteri > Gadiformes > Lotidae > Lota > Lota lota. The sequence continues at coordinate 2,857,560 of JACYXH010000091.1, read as the reverse complement.
GATCAGAGATTTACAAGTCTGCAACGGGCGACTGCTTGCAAAAATGATCACAAGATAACGTTCTGAAACTGAGCCATTCATTTGTGTGACTACGTGGATATTGCAGCGGCGGAGACAGCTGGGGGCGCTTACGCTAACTTATGCCAGGAGTTGGCAGCTGGCAAGGCAAAGATTTCAGGGAATGTATTTCACTTTGCGATTTGACATGGTGAATCTCTTGAGTCTGCAAGGAACCATTTGGCACCGCTGCAACTTTCTCTGAAGCGTTCTGAAACCATTACGCCTCGTCGGTCGCCACACATCTTTGATCGGAAGGGGGCTTTGTGTACAGCGGGTAATAACAAACAGAGCAGCCCTGCAGCTGTGTATTAGGTGGTCGTGTAATGCTATGGGCAGCTGCCTGCGGGACTGAATGGTTTGGCCATGGGATCTTGCTTGGGTTGCTTCCTGTACCTGTTAACAGCAGACTGGTTGACCTGGTCCATGCAGCTCCACACGGCTCCTGCGTTCTTGTTGACCTCCGTGACGCCGATGTCTCCCAGGTGGCTCTGCTCCTTCCTCCTCAGGAGGTCGTTCACCTGCGGTCGGCACGGGAGAACAGCACATCATACGACTGGACTGGAATGGTGCTCTATGTTTGCCCCTCCTCGCTCCTCTTACACAGACAATGTGCGAGGGGAAAGCCGAGTCACTGCTTTACTGGGATCAGTGTGCGCATGCTTAAAGTGGGCTCGCTACTGGAGCGTCATGTAGACGGCTCGTCTGCTTCCATGACTGTGTCAGTCTGCGGTGCAGTGCTGACCTTTGCCCCGACCGCCTTGCCCAAATTGATGGCGTTCTTCAGCCTCTGCTGGCCACCGGAGGGCGGCGAGTCCAAGTTGGGATGCACCGAGCCTGGGGCGCGGCGGGCCGAGGGCTGGCCCAGCCTGGAGCTCTGGGTAATCTGTTGCTGGGCAACCGAGTTCTCAAACATACTCTGATCAACTACAGTAGAGAGAGGGTGGGAGATGAAGAGATTGAGAGAGAGGGGGAGGGGGATAGATGGAATGAGAAAGGTAGGAAGAGAGGAATTGGAGAGACGGAGGTTAGCAAATATATTTTGTTGACCGGGGAAATTGCCATCTCATTGCATTCATAGATACATTAAGGGCAAGGCAAACAGACCATTATAAAATACGGTGAAGTGAAGTATGTGGAAATGGATTAAAACTGGATAAAGAAACAAACCCAAATCATCTCATTCACACATTATAAAAAAGCATTGGTGCAGTGTTGACTTGTATACTATAGGGTGGTTCAATTGGAATTGATCACACAACACAGACAACATGGAACCAGATAGAGAGAGTAGGTTGATGACTCTGTAATGAGCTCATACAAAGGTAATGTTTGCTGATAAAATGCAAACAAAACCAAAGAAAATACTCAACAACAGCAAACTAACATAAGAGTTGGCCACCAAATAATGTGGGTTGGCAGCGTTCAGAAATTGGACCACGGGAAAGGAATTCTGGACAAAAAGCAAGAAAACCAAATGTATCCAAATAATAAGAGGACATATACACAATGAATGGAGCGGGTTCAGCAGAGGACAAGGAACATCAAGCCTTACCTTGCTGAAAGAAATGTCTCTCGGAAAGCATTTGAGTAAAGCACAAAAGTGGCTTCAGTTTCAGTTCAAGTTAGGTGGAACTGAAGCAACAGACACCACTCACACACCGACACAAAGGAAAGTGACATGACATTCTGTTGTCGGAGAAAGACGGCACAATCTAAATCTAGATGTCTAGTAAGCACATATTCCTGATAAAACAAAACCAGATCAGATGACTTGCGGTGGTTCCATAATGGCTTTTTTGAAAATGTCCCTAAGTCAGAGGAGATAAACGTAGCCATAACACTGGGAAGTTGCTACATTTCCTTGGCTCTAGAAAATGCAGTGGAATCTGTCAGAAACAGGATAAGAGAGAGAGAGAGAGAGAGAGAGAGAGAGAGAGAGAGAGAGAGAAAAAAACAGGGAAGGGGAATGGGGATGGAATGAGAAAGGAATCCGAGAAGCAGAGATGAGCAAATATCGTGTGTTGACTGGGGAAATTGGCAAGACAGAGAGAAGATGGTCAAACTGAAACAGAATTATGAAAGTGAAAGTAAAAAGTGAATGGGACAGGGACAAGGAGGATGAAAAGTAAGGACACCTACAGTTTACAATATACATACATATATAGTTCTCTGTGCAAAAAGCCATCAGACCTCAATGTTAATAACTGTCAAGAAAGAACCGCAGACCACAAAGCACAGTCGGACATACACTGAATAGCATTATAGAGACAATAAGAGTGCATGCATGCGTGTGTGTGTGTGTGTGTGTGTGTGTGTGTGTGTGTGTGTGTGTGTGTGTGTGTGTGTGTGTGTGTGTGTGTGTGTGTGTGAGTGCTCGGAGTGAGACCTGTGGTATGGAGATGAGTTTATGTTTGGAGGCTCCGAGATAAAGGCCCCGACGGCGGCCTCCATTCAGGCCCTTCCAGACATTGCTCCCCACCACCCCCCTTCCACCTTTCCTCCCCCACCAGCTCATCTGCATTGATGTTTGCAAAGCATAATGACGGCATCAATCATGGCTGAAGGACATTGAAAATAAGATCCCTCAAGATCAATTCAGCTTTAATGAGCACGCTGTGAAATATTCCTATCGATTCGATTCTGACAATAGGGGTCATATTTTCCACCCGCAATTTGTCATTTCCATATAAACACATAGACTGTATATATAAATAGAAAACATCTTTACCTTAAAGACGTGGTGGTGCTACTGATTGGATCACTTATCATGCCTCCATTTGTCTTGCCCACGTACAACCACACACTGATGTGATCCACCACCACTACTACTCATAACCCCAGTCCTCCTTACCTAGAATTGCTTCCCGGACCCCTCAGAATGTGGACACACATACACACACACACACACACATGCATACACACACAGACACACACAGACACACTTCTGGGAAGGGCAGTGGGGGAGAATGAACTGAATCACTCCACCTGGCTCTATTAATGTATATTTAGAAACTATGAAACAAAGAACAAAAAGAAGAGAAACACCTGGCTCCCATCTGCCTAGAATGTGTGTTCATTTCTAAAAACAACGTTATATTGTACAGTGGCATAGCATGGATTATAAAGCATAGCTTAGAGGATAGCGCTTTCATGTCAATCCAGGATGAAGATGTAAAACCTTGAGCTTGGTTTCACATCTGTCAATTCAAGTTGTAAATATGAACATTTTATACAGCTGATTATTGCCCCATTTCGGCACTTGAAACGATCACCCTGGGCTTATTTGTTTCTTTCTTGATGAGTCTGCATGTAGCAAAAATCGGTGTGCGTGCGTGTGTGTGTGTGTTTGTGTGTTACATACTTTCTCTTAATTACAAGTGTGCTTCAGGGACTCCAGTCGCAATAATTAGTGATCATTAAAATATAATTACATTTAATTTCCTCTTGTCTCTGACACAAATGTGTGTCAGAAAGTGGTCTTTACAAGTGAGGTGTTTCAAAGGGCAAAAACTGTGATATTTGATTCCAACCATAACACCATCGTTACTATCTAATTCATGTACAATGAAGATTTCTAAACTAAAGCCAAAATACGCCAAGGCTCAAGTGTAGGGCGCAAACGGAAGCTGAACTTTCTTGTATCCTTGTCGTCACACTGGAGGCAAATTAAGCCACTTTCACACATGCATGCTTAGCCTGCAAAGGAACATTTCCTGCATGGGGTTGTGTAATCTGCACCGGCAATTTGCCTGCTCAAGACCTAGTGACATTTCCAGATCACTGCCGGTACGGCTGTGTATTGAATGAAAGCAGAAACATTGCCCAGACTGGCACGTAACCAGTTACGCTCGTCTGACGTAAGACACTTACTCTTGGGAGCGAGCGAACCTTCTCAAGACTCTGCAGATGACGTATTTGAATCCGCTACTGTTTCCCTTAATGTGCCAATGCTTTTTCGGATGATTCGATAGAAATTTCAATCGAGCTTATTTTGTTTACGAACAAGCTCCTTCTTTAAAGAATAGCCGTAAACTGGACGGATTCTGAAATAAGCGAGCTCCTCTCAGTCCGTGAGCTTTATTGCGTCTTGCATCCATAAGTGTCCTGCGATGTGTGAAAGGGCGCAAGACGGCAATGTTCCAGAACGTAGCCGCATGTGTGAATAATGAAAATCACTTGCGGTGCCTGAAAGGTTATCCCAGTAATTTACCGGTAACTATGTCTGACTTTAAAAAGACCTGACGCCGAAAAATACGCACTCCTCTCCGCTACGTGCTTCAGCTTCGCCTGCGGTATGGAAGTGCTCATTGATTGACATGGGAGCGGAACGAAAGTGGATGCGCTTTACGCTTGAGCTCTATGCTTGTGCTATACGCTTTGGTGTGTTTCAGCAATGTCAAAGTCTTATAGCAGCAAAATGTAAGAATTTGTCCTTTTGTGATTGGGTGCCCCTACAGTTTTTGAGTGCAGTTCACTTTTACACCACTGCTTTAATACTGTTATGGGCAGCTGTACACGTGCATTTGCTGAAGGGACAGCTCTCTTCCTCTTTGTTCTCTTCGCCTTTGCCATAATATCCGTCCTAGGATATGCAAGAAGTAACAAAAAAAAACTCTAATCAAATACACAGTCTAAATCTCAACGAATGCCCTTTCTCTTCCGCTGTGCTAGACGCACAGGACTTTAGTTCCTTACGTAAGATCGCTGTAATTCAGAGCGTGAATATCTGTTGAATATCCAATATGTTTCTAACTTGAAAGAACCCCACTTTCAGACTACATAAACTGCTATTGAGGTGTGAGATTATTTTAATACACCACCACAGTAGCGCTATGCTGCTATAAATGTCACTTTCGGTTTTGTTGATGGGACGTTCCTGGCTGGCGGTCATTATTGTAAACCTTTGTCGTATGAGGGGGAACTCCCCCTACCCGGGCAAACAAATCTTTTTTAGACTCAATATGCAACGACAAAGGCTTTCTTTTAGACCATTATCATTATATATCCCTCTTCAACACTTTGTACAAGTCAGTGTACCATCAGAATCATGTTGAAGCTGTTATTTTAAGGTATAAAAAAAAGGGGAAATTGTAGTGCTCCAATAGCTGTTGAAAGATAAAAAGCAGGAACCAACAAACCTAAAAAACAGAAAGGGAAAGAAAAGAAAGAAAAAAAAGAGAAAGAAAGAAAGAACGAGAGAAAGAAATACAACAAAGGCAACAGAAAAATAAATACAAAAAAGGAAAGAGAAAGAAAGAAAGAAGACATTTATTGAACAAACCAAAAAGCCATCAAACACACGGAATGGGCAGCAGGGAGGCAGGCCACGAGTCATTGATGGCAATAAATAAGCACGTTGGCACAAACTGTGTTCCCCAAAGTGGTAGCACAGCCAATACTCTAAATAAACAAAGACAAAAAAGTGATTGTGAGTGTGCGGTCCACTCATATCATCAGAAACATTCATGCTAGGAAAATCGAGCCTCATGTTGGGAACAAAGGAACTAACCAAGATTGCCTATGATACCTAGAACGAGAAGGGCGTTTTTTCAAGCTTGTTTCAAGCTCCGAAAAACTAATTGGGAGAGAAACTGACTCAAGGACAGTTCAGAGAACGAGAGAAACTAGCCCATGTTCCAAATTGCTGACAGAATCATTAATGATTTATTGCGATACCAGTCTTTTCAACTTTTTCACTGCAGCCATCACTTTTGTCAGAACTTATTTGTAACTCTTTCACTGAAGCAATTATTTGTGTTAAATTTTTTATTTGGTATGCAGGACAAAAAAAGAGAAATATATTTTTTTTGAAACATCATTGCCACATTGAGTACATTTACATCGATTTAGATCAGGACGTCTCAAGATTTACAAGTACCCTTTCCATTTCCCTTTGCTTTTAAAATTTCCTCACATTTGAAAGAGAGCCTTGTTATCTGTACATCCTTTGGAGCCATACAAAACGAGTGACTGACGATCACAGCTGCGTATTTAATGTGGATCTCTCCACACTGCAATCCTGGTGCAGGCCGAGTGCAGTTTGCTATAATAAAGACATGACTGACGAAGTGGCTGGAACTGAGAGTATCAGTCTTTAACACAGATCTGCTGTCACAGAGCCAAGCAGAGTGCCAGAAGCACCGGCCTCTTCTGGTTGTTAGTGGCTTATCCAAAGCCGTTAAGTATGCAGGCATGGCGTGCTATGCACACAAACACACACACACACACAAGCTCACAAATGACCAAAGACATTGTTTGTTTACTGCTGCGATATCTTTTAGTGATCATCTCCTCTCTTTGTCTGTCTTCCACTGTATCTCCCCTGTTCACACAACACACGCACACACACACACACACACACACACACACACACACACACACACACACACACACTCCTGTCAGTTGTTTGAAATGAGAGCTGGGGCTTGAATTGTTCTTAATTGCTACACATATGAACAGACAGCCAGGGAAAGACAGCCATGCACAGTCAGAGAGAGACAGCACAGACAGAGAAACATGTTTAGACAGGGGCTCATTACGTCATGAATGAAGGAAAGAGGTAGGATTGAGATGGGGCCGAACGCGTGTATGTATGTGTTTATGTGTGTGTGTGTGTGTGTGTGTGTGTGTGTGTGTGCTGATGGACATGTCGTAAGGCTGTCATTTGACTGACGGCAGACTATCCTTACTCTGTCCCTCAGTGTCTGATACTAATCATTATTGACTCATCACATCAGTGACAGTGACAATGAGAGAGAGAGTGACAATGAGAGAGAGAGAAAATGAAAGGGAGAGTGTGAAAATGAGAGACAATGAGAGTGACCATAAGAGAGAGTGACAATGAGAGAGAGCAACAATGTGAGAGAGTGAAAATGAGAGAGTGAGAGTAAGAGTGAGAGTGAGCGAGCAAGCGAGAGAGAGAGAGTGTCAATGATAGAGAGACCAACAATGCTTTATGCTTTGAGAGCTCCAAAAATATCCAAAACAATCAAAAGACTGTCTTCTTGCCTGGTTGAAATTAAAGTTGGTACCACTGGTGTAGAGTGTGTGTGTGTGTGTGTGTGTGTGTGTGTGTGTGTGTGTGTGTGTGTGTGTGTGTGTGTGTATGAGACCATGCAAGTGTATGATACATGTTTTCTTTTAATTACAAGCGAGCCTCAAGAACAACATCTTTGTGTTTGTCTTGAAGGAATTACAGGACGGTAGGTGTCCTAGTGAAGGTTACCATCCATCTATCCGCCTCATCCCTCCATCATGCCGTTCCTCTGGAGAGCAGATGCTAACAACTATTCTCTGGGAGATTTGCTTTCATACATCATATTGATGTATGCTCTCTAAAAGCTAAACTAATGGCTTAGGCTTATTCGGCACAGCGCTGCAGACATAGTTATCAGTACGGATATTGTACCCATGGAAATCACAGGACAGACATGGAATACAAGCCATTTGACTGATTCAGACCGCCAGTCGTTTTAACATTTAGTTACATTCTCGTCTAAAACGGAAAGGGTAGTTTGGGCATTCATCCTCCTTCTGAAGAACGTCCGTCACACATAGGCGGGGGTCTTTGGGGAAGTTAAAGAGCACCAAAGACAGTTGGAAGAGACAATAAGGCAGCAGAAGCAGACATAGAGGATGGATTGAGAAGGACACATGGAAGGACACAGACAGAGGACGCGGAAAGGAAAAAATGACAGATATAAAATCCAGGGAGGACTTGATATACACAATAGAAGGATGGAAGCGACAGAGGGAAAAGAAGCGACAGAGGGTCAGCTATTTCATCTGCGTCTTCATTCATATCATCATCAAAGGCTTGGTCATGCAATGGATATTCCATCTATAGTTGTTTTTGCCACATCGTAGTCCCATTCCACCACCACAGTGACCTACATTGGGTCACAGTGACCTACATTGGGTCACTGTGGTGGTGGACTTGAGATGAAATGTTTTCCTGTTAGTTTCCACAGTTTCTGTACTGTAGGGGAAATGTGAGGCCCTGTGTACAACAGATAAAAAGTTGTATCATGTGACGTTGCAACACTGCGAGTGACCCCAGAAAGAAAAAGGAATTCAGGAAATCGAAGTTTCTGGAGTTGTTCTCCTTTAAGCGGGGAGAGGAGGTTGAGGTTCAGAGGCTGACCTATCAGTACACCCGCTGAGGGCAGCACACATACACACACAGGCACACACACACACACACACGCTCACACGCACACACACACACACTCCAAGCCTTGTGCAATCCAGGTCTACTTGTTCGGCCAAGACACGATTCGCTCTCCTCATCATCGCTTCAGGTCAGATGACCAATAGCTTGGCTTTCAAAAGGCGTCTCTTCGTCCCAAGGTCATCAATTTCAACAGTGAAGGATTTTTGTGTGTGTGCATATGTGTTAACCGCCAACTCCTTGAATTCATGAACTACACAACCTCGGATAACGTCTTTCTCCTGGGCTGACGTTCTGTGAATACCTATGCATCTGTGAATGTGTTTTTTTTTACCTTCAAGTGTGTAAAACCGTATAACTCCCCATTTCGGATGGCTAATTTTAGCTAGCTCGCTCGCGTCATTGTGTCCAATTGTGACACGTAGTGATTGCATCCATCGTATGCAATCCAGTGTAGTAAATTATCAACGCAGTTGAAAATGATCTGTTTCGTAACTTTTATATTTAACATCTCGAATAAACCCGTAATTGGTTTGTAAAGAGTTACATTGTTGTTTCAAGTTTCACTTTTGGTTTCACTCTGTGTGAGTAGTACCACAAGGTATATTGATACATATTTCAAGAGCGCACCATCCCACTCGGGTTGGCAGGCTGAACTCTTCCACAGCCCCATCGATCGCCGCCCCCGCAGTCCAAACTGTTAACCCCGGGTCACAGAAGTACGGAGGGGTGACTGGTGAGGGTGGCCAGGCGTTCGCCGATCAATAGCAAGCACCAAACGGCTCCGTCACAAAACACTGACTCTGGGCAGCAGGAATGATGGGCCCCAGATAGTCCTGTTATGCAGGATTAATTGACTCTGGGAATTGAGAGCTGGAAGATCCTCTAAGAAGTGGTGCAGTTTAAATGAGATTATATTAGGGGTTCCCAAACCTTTTCAGCTCGAGACCCAAGAGAAATTTGGGAATATTGTATCATGAATTGCCATAACATTTAACTACTGTTAATTAAATGTTTGTACTGATACGTTACTATTGATGTCACTACTGATAAATAACATAACAAACCACTCATTAAATATGTATGTGAAATGTATTTATTTCATTCTAAAAGAACATCACAGCAAAAAGTGCAATGTCAAGTTACTCACCACCTGACAAACGAACTTGCACAATTAATTTAAGCAGTAAGGCAATACCCTAAGCTAGCAACACACTAGTCACCAACTAACAGACACAGGTAAACAGCCCTGCACACAGCAACAGAGCAGAACAGACCAGAGTAGCAATAAAGAACGCTCTTCTTCTATTTTAATTAGGAACAAATAATGAACATATCATAGCATTGATATGTATCCTACTCTGCCAATTTGCGACTCAATAAAAACGGGTCTGTGACCCATTTTGGGTCCCGACCCTAGGTTTGGGAAAGGCTGTGGTTGATAATCAGTAGGTTGGTTTATGGGTATCCCTATGTGTACATATTGATATCTGTGCGCTTCTAGGCGTGTGTGTGTGTGTGTGTGTGTCTGTGTGGCCAGTCTAGAGATAGAGAGACAAGGTGAGATCATTAGGTGTGAAGAGGCTTTCCAGATATAAAATGCCGTGTACCTCTCTAAGCTCCTTTACTTTTAATGGCTGGCACCCTTGCTGTGGACACAGGGTGACAAAACAGAGCACCCCCCTTCAGAATAGCACAGCCTTTCAACGTCACCCCCCCTCCCCTCTGACAAGAGTTGAACTCTGGATGCAGAACTGCTCCAGCTTTATGACAGGGTTATATGATATTAAGTTTACTATATAGAAACCAAGTCGTTGTTTCAATTAATCTGCATGGTTCAAGGTTTGTTTGGATTTTTGTACTTCACATTTCAGGTTGGAGATTTTGGTCGATAACTAGAGTAACAGTTGAATCATTTTAGCTCCAAAACACACACCCTACCCTGGTAGTATTCTGCTATGTTTGTGTATCTCTGTCTGAAGACAAGAAAGCAACACTGGCATTCAAAACATAGTGCCCTATATCCAGACTATAATATATGACAATATTGGATTAACAAGGTGTTTTCTGAGATTCTATCGATATGCCTCTTTGCTCTCATCAATTTCTCCAACCATAAATATGGAAACTTATAACATGATTGAAGACTGAGATGGTGGAGCTCATCAGCCTGAACATTCTGGGTCCTTCTTGGCGAAACGAACCAAATGCTTTTCAACAATACTGTGTGTTTTCTGCCCATGGAGACGACTGGGTGTGTTTTTGTTTCCTCAAAGCGCGGGGGCCGCTGTTCCTCCCTGACTCTCGCTTGGAGTGAGTTTGTTTTGTTAATTCGGGTGAATGAAAATAACCGAACAAGTGTTTCAATAGGATGCCGACTCATCTCCAGCTTAACCTAAATTATACTGTCAGGCCGTCTCTCTCTCTCTCTCTCTCTCTCTCTCTCTCTCTCTCTCTCTCTCTCTCTCTCTCTCTCTCTCTCTCTCTCTCTCTCTCTCTCTCTCTCTCTCTCTCTCTCTCTCTCTCTCTCTCTCTCTCTCTCTCTCTCTCTCTCTCTCTCTCTCTCTCTCTCTGACACACACATACACACGCACACACGCGCACACACACGCTTGTCACAAAAGATTCAGACAGGGACAACAGACAGAGAAAGAAAGAGAAAAGAGGCTGCAGATAAAAGTCTGCTTTGAGGGGGAGTGGGGGGGGAATAAGCAAAGCTACGTTGGCCTTGCAGAAAGGTAAACCGAAGCATTTCAGTATTTGTAGTTCGATTTATATAGTGGTATAGAGCATAGTGTCACTCCCAAAAATAGTCTTTCATTAAAATAAAATATTACTCCTCTCTTGAAAAGAAACCCAGTCATAGACCTTGGCCCTCTTTTATATATAAAAGATAGAAGAAACTTACAGTTTAACCACTAAGGAAACATTAATCTACATCATTATGTACAAGTGTGTGTATATAATCCTGATTTTACTATGGGGAGCCAAATTCAGAACTCAAGGTTGACAAACGGTTAGATCAACACAGTAAACGGCTTCAATAGAACTGCAAATACATGTAAGGAAAAGGTATTAGATGAGTTAAGCCTGTGATAAAAAACACTGATACAGAAACATAAGACCGTAAACCCCAATATACCGCCCTCCTCCCATACAGTTTGGAAAAGTGGGCGGAGTTACGATGACATCACGTGCAAGGTCTATTGTTATGCTGTAGGCTAGTGCATGCACACGCCACCCAATTCAAAGAGACTTGAGAGATAGAATAATAGATGATTTAGCTTTTTCTCATACTACATAAAATATGCACATATTTGATGAGAGTATGGAGTAAAGGATAATCCTTTGATGAAAGAGGAAAACATATGCTAGCAGCATTGTTAGCATTGGAAGTTCAAGCGAATACATTAACAAGAAATTCTAACAATGCTAACCATCTGAATTTGGCGAGCTGAAAAAGCAAAAAGAAAAATCCTGAAATTGACATTTCCAAGAAAAAAATTTGTTTAATGGTAAACTCTCAGCAAAGAGTGACAGTTTTGTTCAGACAAAAGAGTCTTTGTGAAAACATGAGAAACAAATGGTTCATCAAGATATCTCAAGTGTTTGCTTTACCAAAAGGAATATTGCGCATGTGTGAGCACAGTTGTACAGAACAGAATGAAAAGTCAACTAGGTTAAAAGGAAGAAAGAAAATAAGAAAGAAAAGAAGAAAGGAATGCTAAAGAAAGCCAGTCTTTCAGTATGTAGTTGAGTGGCAAATTCTAAAGATGCTGAAAGAAGCTGAAAGTGTTTCTCCTGAGAAACGTTCTCATGGTGAACGAAGGTGTTTTTACTCTTCTTCGTCCTAGTAGCTTAAACAATGAGACAAAGACAACTAAAAGCTATCAGTGCTAAAATGCAGTGCTAATAGACCACCCAAGACCGCCGTCATTTGTCCATCTGCCCAAAAAAGGGTTTCGGATCAACCGGTCTCGTCAGACTATGGAAAACTCAATAGCGGAACAAGACTTATTGCCTAATACTATGTAAAATGCCCAAACTGCCTTTGCGACCTGGATATTTGTATTTATAAGTCGATTATGAACCGGTAATTTATTTTACTGTTTTGAAAAATAAATAAAGACAACTACAAAAATCGCTAACATGCTCAGCCTTTAATGTTCTATGTCAGCCCCCTTGCACGTTCTTGTCATTGATAGATAGTGGCGAAAGAGATAGTGGTGAAAGACTCACCACTAGCAACCTTTTTACGCGCAACTTTAAAAAACGATAACGATAAGCTTATAATGTCTTCACCATGTGCTATATTCATTGTCTTGGCAATACATACTTAAAGGTCGAGGAGATTAAGTTGCAGAAAACCAATACTACATCATTGTTTTTCCCGTTAGCGAAAATAGTGATGGATCCGGGTGTGATGCAGACGTGATCAAGTGACGAGAACAAGTGGGTGGTCTACGTGTGTGTGTGTGTATTATACGGCTATCTCTTCTCCCAGGCAGTCGGGGACGGCTTGCCTGTTGAGAACGTTCAGCAGCCTCAGTGTCTCCACATCCGTCCCCCACCCGTAGACCTCCATTCCCTCCCCCCTCTCTCCCCCCCCACCCCCCTCCTTCTCCTCCTCCTCCTCCTCCTCCTCCTCCTCCTCCTCACTGTCGTCCGTGTTCGAATCTTCGCACTCAGAGGCAATGCCCGACTCGCGGAAGCGGGCGACGTCCGGGACGTCCCGGGACGTTGTGCGGAGGGCAGCCGGGGGCTCCTCCTCGCCCCTGCTCTGTCGCGGAGGAGGGGGTGGCGGGACAAAGCCGCGCCACTCTTCACCTACCGCCACGTTGAGCCAAGGCGGGGGGCTCAGGGGCGGCGGCCGAGGGGGCGGCGTGGGGCCCCCCGGGGGGCCCGGGAAAAAGCGAAAGCGGTCCATCTTAAGGAGACGGGACGGGTCCCTACCTAGGGGGCTCCCGAGAGCGGCGGCCGGCGGGGAGAAGGCGTCGGGGCGGGGGGCCTCTCCGTTGGCGCGGCCCTCTGGCTTGGGCGTGGTGGGGTCGCAGAGCACCGGGACCCCACTGGAGCGGAAGGTGATCTCCAGAAGGCTGTCCTGGGACCCCACTGGTGAAGGGGGGGGGGGGGGGGGGGGGGGGACAAAAAGAGAAAGAAAGAAAGAATGAAAAGAGAGAAAGAAAGAAAGAAAGAAAGAAAGAAAGAAAGAGAGAAAGAAAGAATGAAAAGGGAGAAAGAAAGATAAAACTCAAGAAATGAAGAAGGAAAGAAAATACATTGAGAGTACGAAAGAGAAAGAAATAACGAGAGAAATAAAGAGCAAGAAAGACAGAAAGAAAGGATTGTCAGCATTATGTATTCACATTACAGTGAAATGAAAATGAAAAAGGAATACCAAGTATACCGGGAGTATATTGGCATTCATAATATAATATGATATAGCCTACTGAATATAAAAACGAACATATTGCCAGTTTCACCATTGTAAGGTAAAGTAAATCAGAGTCAAGGCATTCATAATGCATTGAAGTACTTTTGAGTAATATAATGAAATGAAAAATCTCTGGAGAGAAACACCTTCAACAAAATGCACGAAGGCAGGTGATACCCTACACCTGACATTAACACTGTTCCTCCCCCATGTTGCTGATACACTGAGCTATTAGTCTGCTAGTCACACTGCTTCTGTTTGGGGCAACAAGTCCCAATGTGTTTATATCAGCGCCACCCGCATGTAAGTACAGCATACACAGGTTTATGGTCAAACAGTGCTGTAAAAGTCACTGGGAGGAAAGCCTTTTTTTTTATTTGTGTCATTGAACTTTTATTTGTTTAGAATGCGGTAAACAAGATCACTGACTGTCCTGAGTCAAATGAACTAAGACCAGTCAATCGTGGCAGTCAGGCTGATCTAATGAAATGATCAGCATTTTTAATCAAGCTCTACCGGTTATTGATCAGAGGCTATTCCCACTGCAGCCGCCATTGACTGGAGATGCAAGACCCTGAATCCCCATTTGGCCTTCTCTCTACAACCAGTGGTCCTGATGGCGTAATGCCCTGTAATACCATGGTACATGGAGACAAACGCCAGCAGATTACACATTCATGATCATTCCGTAGGCATTTATTATATTCATTATATTCATATTCATTATATTCATATTATATTCACACAACCTTGGCACTAATGAATCGACGTAAGGGCTGCCATTACGAAATACTCAACATCTAGATATTAATATCAAATATATATATACATGTATTTAATTAAAACCGAGGTGGAAATCAGAGAGCTTGTGACCATCACTCACTGCAGTGGGTTCCGGTGAAGTTGGCCTCAAGGTCCTGGATCTGCTTGACCAGCAGGGAGATGTGCTGCAGCAGGTCCTTGTTCTGGAGCAGCAGCTGGTGGACCCGGGCCTGGGCCTCCAGCCGGGCCGTGGCCTCCGCACTCAGCTGGTCCTTCAGCAGGTGAACCTGGAGGAGCAGGAGGAGGAGGAGGAGGAGGAGGAGGAGGAGGAGGAGGAGGAGGAGGAGGAGGAGGCCGGGAGAGAAGGGAGATAAGTGGTGTTTCAATTTATTACCATCACATTCACTTCCCACCTCAGTGTGGGTGACATATGGAAGAAGAAAAGCAATTTTTTTTGTCATTGCACAAGTTAAACGAAATGGGATCTCTGGATTGAACCCATCAACAGCAGCGCTAGAGCGGTGGGCAGTGACAGTTCAGTGCCTGGCGACTAACTCCAGGTCTACTGCCATCGGCAGTGGCAAATCTTTGAGTCTGGTGACTTTGTCAGATAGAATGAGCCAGAAACATAGACACAGAGAGGGAGGCAGAAAGAGAGAGAGAGAGAGAGAGAGAGAGAGAGAGAGAGAGAGAGAGAGAGAGAGAGAGAGAGAGAGAGAGAGAGAGAGAGAGAGAGAAAGAGAAAGAGAGAGCTCAGGTAGGGCTGAGAAGACAACACAAGGGAGGGGGAACAGAGGCAGAGATAATCACTTAAGATGACAGCGGGAGACAATGGAGAGAAATGGGATGACAGAAGCAGTTTCTTCCCCAAAGCGTGCTGGTACCAATCTCTTATCTTAACCTCAATGCTGACTATAGCTCTAGGCTAAGGGGGGCGGGGTGGGGCGGATCAACTTGTCAACTTCTAAGTAAAAACAAGGATGAATGTCATGTCATGTTTATCACCCACCACAGAGATGATCATGATTAGAAACCTCAGGTTAACGTTGTGTGTGTGTGTGTGTGTGTGTGTGTGTGTGTGTGTGTACAAATGAAATATGCGTAGATAGGAACAACCACGCACATACATACACTCTTACAAAGACACACATGCATATTTGTCACAAAAACACACATGCACACAAATCGAATGCCTACACAAGCATAAATACTGTTTGCTCAAAACAGGACACAAGCGGATACGCGCGCGCGCGCGCGCGCGCACACACACACACACACACACACACACACACACACACACACACACACACACACACACACACACACACACACACACACACACACACACACACACACACACACACACACACACACACACACACACACTAGTATCAACGCCATGTTACATAGAATCCTCAGTGGAGGGGAGTGTGTGTTCTACATTCTCCACCTTTGATAAACAGCACGAGTGCGACCGGGCGTCTCGCCCTGATCCTCGTATAATATTATCGGCGCGACCTGCTGCTGTGTCCAAGATTAAAGCTCAGCAGAGACGCGGCACTTAGTTTCAGCTCCTATTCTGTTCATCACGGGGTGAGAGACGCGCACGCACACATTTCCCTGGTTTTCCCCGGCGTCCCATGCACTCATTCCCTCTCAATCAGAGCACATAATGCATGCCCATCGCACAAGAGAAATCCACCCAAGATCCACCACACCGAGGACTTGAGAAGTGAACACTGTGACAAGACACACCGTGTGCGCGTTTGAAAAGCTCCGGCGTGTAGCTTGACAGCCGAGGCCCAAAGATAAGGTCTGTAAGGGGGAAAATGATTTATCCTGCTAACAAGATATCCTGGTATTTGCCTTCCTCAGTAGGTCGATTTACTCTTTTGAACTTCTTCTACTGGAGAGAAGGTAGACTGAGTGCAGGGCAGGCCGACATTAGCCAAGCACATTGTATCACGGTATTACAAGGGGATACCCAACACCGTAATGAGCCCAAGGGTCCCCGGCTTCTCTCCTCATCCTCTGTTTTATGAAACCACGTTGCCATGGCAGCCCAGAGGCCATTTGCTGGCCAAGTCAGTAATGACAAAAGATGAAAACACTGCTTCGGTACGAATGCTAAAACATTTTCAACCGGTGGTTGCAATAAAAACTGAAATAGTTTGTTCTAATAGTTCTGTCTTTTCTTTTTTACACTCTCTCCAGTACAGCAGCCTTTGTGTGGTTCCGTCTTAAGTTAAATAAATAGAAAGCCACCAAATCAGCTTACATTCGAGGAAGCCTTCTTTCAAAGCTCGTCACTTATCCACTTTTTGTATCCACAGCATTATCGCCAAGTGAGCAGTAGGCCATGCGTTATGGTCTGATGCTTCTGGCTGCATGGAGCGATGCTTCTCAGCAAACCTGATTCTCCTTGTGTGGAGTTGTGACGGAGCACAGACACACACCAGGTCCAAACAACTATTTTGCTGTCTGTGCCTATAGGACTCACCCAGGGCATGCACATGTATGGCTCCCTCACCACGGAACACGCTTCAGATGGATTTTAGATTAAGGAGCTTAAGGAATGTGTCATTAAAGTAAAAATGAGAGAAAAACAAAGGACAATTCTTTGTACTATAGAACTATTTTCATATCCTGTCTTGGCCAGGTCACTCTTGCAACATTGTTTAATCTGAGTGAGACCAACCTGTTTAAACAAGGTAAAAATGCTTTATGAATGAGATAGGTCGGACTTTCTCATTCCACCCGACAAACCTGCACACAGTGTCTGTGAAGATAACGCATAAACCAGCTCAAGTAGATAAACACATATCTGCTCGGCCACCACTGCCTGGTCGAGGCCAATAGTAAGTGTTGTTGTTTTCAAAAGAGAGTAAATGTTAGTATCATATTTGCATTCCTGCAGAGAAGGGGAACAAAAACATGGGTAAGGAGAAATGTTTGTGAAAGTTCTTTATGGAAAGCACTGGAATGTGAGGGAGGCTTTCTTAGGCAAGGTCATGGTTGGACACACACAGAGTTGATACAATATTGCATATATTGAAACATTCAAACTGCTACATCCTCTGGAGATCCTCTCAGTGGTTCTATAGTAAAGAAATGCAGGCTCAGCAACACCTCAGCCTAGAAGAAGTTCTTAACAAAAGTTGGCTCTGTCCAACTGTCAGAATGGCAACAGCCACCATCTCTATAAGTGGGGTAGGGGGAGGTACAGTGTGACATAACACTAAGCACCGTCAGGTCAGCAGACATGGTCCTATCAGACACAGTTACAAGGGATTAAATAGGAGGATTGATACAAATCTGACACAGCACTTTTGTCACATGTTGATATACGGTAAAACAGGCCTGTATGTAGTTGGCACCACTATAGGCTTTAAACCAAAAATGGTGAAATGACACCAAAAGTGTGGAAGTAGCTAGTTATCATTTGAATGCATGTGAAGATTAAAAAGAGAATGCATAGGAAGCCAGGGGGATTGTTTAAAAGGTGATGCCTGGCGATTGTTTTAAACAGTTTGGTTAGACCTGCTATAGGACTGGCCATGATAGAGGGCAACGCACCAGCAAGAAACAAACTCTTTCCCCTTGTTTACCATGTACAGCACAAAAATAAAGAATCTTCTCTCAAATTATTTCCAACTCTTTTTTTCTGATCTTTAATTTATTTTCTCTTTATTCAATTAGTGTCTGGCCTTAACAATTGAAACTTCATGAAATGTAGCTATAAATATATGCAGTACATACTGTACATAGGTGGTTATATGGCTCTGCATTTGACTGATATGGTTTGAAAGATCATTAGAGAGTAGAGACATATAGATTTGGTGATTTTAATAGTTATTGTAGTTAAACCCAATATACATTACATACAAATGTGTCACTTATAATTCCTATAATAGCTAACTATAGATTTTCCTTTCCTTTCCTTTCCTTCCTTTCCTCCTTTCTTACTACAAAGCTTTCGTCCACCACATGAAAGTAGACAATATAAAAGGCAACGATGTAATAAACTGCCATAGCATACGTTAAACAGCCATTTCACTTCAGACTGCACAGCATCTATAAACATATCTACCACTTAATGACTCAACAATGCCATTTACAATCCGTCTGCCAAAGCCACATAACACATTAGAGACTTCAGTATACGCACACATATTTGACTGGTATTTGATATTTGATTCTGCATGCCTACATCTTGCATATTCTATATGGATTTTTCATGAGAGCAGCTAACTCCTGATGATGCACAGAGAATAAGCCAGGCTGATCTCCACCCTTATTCAGGTATTCAGAATTTAATGAGGCGCCGTAAAAGTTGTCATAGTTTCCTGTAAGTCTCCACACATGCATGCACACACACACACACACACACACACACACACACACACACACACACACACACACACACACACACACGTTGATTGACTAGAGATTCCAACATTGCCGCTCACAAGCTTTTTTCGTAGTTTCCTGTAGGTCTCCACACACACACACACACACACACACACACAAACAATCTCTGTTCATTGATACTTGGTAATAACTATTTCATAACTAATTCGCTGATGAAATTCCTCACCTTCCATCATGGGGGCCTGTACTAGCCCAGTGCTGCTAGACCAAGAGAGTTGCCAGCTCTCGTGTCTTGTCTCTGTATCAGCAGGAAGCACTGAAGATTGTGTACTGTGACTCAACAGATTGGGGTCGTCCCCCCGTCCCCGTCCCCCCGTCCCCCCCCCACTCACAAAGGATTACTGGAAACACTCACTCACACACCAGGGCTCTTTGAAGTACGACAGACACACACACACACACACACACACACACACACTAAAACACACGCAGCATCATTTCTTCCTCACAGTGTTCAGTTTTTTTAATCAGGAATGTGGAAAATTCCCCCTTCACAGATAATGGTGTGTGTCAGTGTGTGTGTATGTATGTGTGTCTGTGTGTGACCGATTGTGCATGTGCGAGATCGAGTGTGTAAAAAATGCTAATTGTAAATGTGAGTTGGCTTATGGAAGCAAGTGGGGGATAAAGACATGTGACCGAGAGAGCAAGAGACAGAGAGAGAGAAACATCCATCCATTATATCCTCCGATAGTCATCGGAAGAAAATGTTCATATTTGTCTCTGTAGTACACAAATATACACTGACTTATCCATTCATATAGCCTAGAACCACAAACTAAACACACCCACACACACATTGTTCCCTTCTTCACAGTGTATCAGTGTATTAATTTTCTTTTCTTTCTAACCTTCCCTGCTGACACAAGCATCCCCTTCACATTCGCACGCATGTCAAAAGGAAACAGTGTCTACATACATCTTTTCCAAATATCATCGAAAGATGCCCAATATTTATCAAACATTCATGACCATGGACAATTGCTATCATAGAATCAATATACATTTACCACTTAATATTTCAAAACTCTACCAGCCATTTGTTTTATATATATTATATATATTTAGTAAAAAATTTAAATATGGGCAGCTTGGCTCTGAACAAAATACACTCAGCCAATCAGCAAACCCCAGCCAGTGATGTCGATGAAGTAGTAGATGATGATGAACCTGGAAATGCCGTTTTGGACATTTCTACAATGGATTAATGGATATAGTAATACCCATGCTGCTTTGGAATTATTTATTTGAATGCATGACGTTTTTACTTCAATGAAAATTCGCTAATGGTGTTTACGTTGTAAATATGGGATCCAACTGGTTGAAGCTCACCCAATCGGATGCAAAGTAAGGTTGATTCACGAGGCCCGTAAACGTACATTGACGACGGCAGACTTCCCAGACCTAATGAACGAAGCGAATATGGTCTGGCTGTGTGAGGCATGGCTTATTGTGTACACAGCTTGATAATGACACTGGTGCATCTGGTAGCTAACCCCTTTCCCAGGCAAAGCACTCTGAGATGTCACCAGCCTCACTAACCGTTTAGTCAACCAACGATGGCCTGCCACCTTCAAAGTAGAGGCTGGTAACCACAGCAATCCCACAGACCTGCGCAGCATGAACGAGATTTACCATAATTTAGTTATCAATTATCTATTTATTTTCCATCTTAATCATTGGGGAGTTGGAGCTGATTGGAGACTGCAGTGTTAGCTATAAACGAGTGGTGAAGAGAGTGGGTGGATGTAAGACGATTAAGCATTTCAACTTTGCTGAAATCCTTGATTGGTATCACGTGTACACATGCTTTAAATGGATTAGTCTCTGCATACAGGATTAATTAAATTACCAGGTAAAAAACAAGAGAACATTGAATCATTTGGAAATGGATGAAAAGGATATTCTTGGGGTAGCAGAAATAAAAGATTTTAAAGTATTTTAAGGATAAATGTAAAAATGTAGGTGTGTCCCAGATAAATGTATATATAATTGTATGAATCAATCATCCAGAGTGATGGTAGGCGTACATCCCCTTTCCAGCCTTTTTGCTATATTATTTTGACAGCAATGAGGTTTGTAGTACGTTGTACATGTATGTGATGAATAAAAGAGTGACCAATAACAGCAAGAAAAACAAAAACGACATCAAATCCTGCTTGTCCAGTATTTTTATAAAAATGTATCTCTAGTATCGTGGACATGATGAACGCATGTGTGTACACAATGCAAATGTGGAGATGGCGAGAGCGTCCTACCTGCGCTATGGCCACCTGCGTCTGCTGCTGCTGCTGCTGCAGCTGCTGCTGGAGCAGCTGGATCTGGTGGTGGATGGACAGGGGGGTGGCCGGCGACAGCGTGCCCGCCTCCGGGAGCAGCATCCTGGGGCTGGCCATCAGCAGAGAGCCCTCCTCTGGAGACTATCGGGGAGAAGACAGAGACACGTTAGGAGGGGATAGTGAGGACGGTGGGGTTGTGGAGGACGGTGGGGGAGGGGGGGGCGGGGGTATTTCAGGTGAATGCCAAACACCGGTGGCCTCAACACGTTGCGTTGGATCAGTTTTGTTCTTGAGTTGCTTGTGAGAGATACTATTGAAACACTATGTATTCTGTGATAGAATAAAATAAACATCACTGCAGTGACTACCTGGTGTGATTTTGAAATGTCTCTTTCCTCTGCCAATATTGTGCTCTAAAAGTGTTTGCTGCCAAACTTCTCTCCATTCCTCCTTCACCCATTTAGCTTCCTTTGCTGTCTCTCCCTCGCCCTCTCGTCTACCTTGGGGAGATGTGCGGAACTTGGCAGTGGCACACAACAGAACAACAGAGGGAGTGGGAAGTGAGTCTTGACAGCTGTCCAAATATAAAAAATTAAATGGAAAGGAATAAAATGAAATCGGAGAAGCAGTGGTGCAGTGTTTTTCTCTGACGCTAAACGGAGCCGGTGGATATGAATGACAGAGAGAGGGGGGAGGGAGTAAGAAAGAGAACAGGAAAATAAATAAGAGAGGGAGAAAGATTGACACACGGAAAGACACATAAATAAACAGGGAGAGGAAGGGAAAAGGTGATCATGAAATGTAATAATGATTGCCTCATTTATCACACAAGCCTGCACAAGCATATCAGCTTTTGGTTTGCTACTGCAGACACTTGCACTCGTCTCATGAAACACGTTAAATCAGCAGTTGTCAAAAGAAGGATCCACAGAGTTAATTAGGGTGAATACGCTTGGCGCGTGACACGGACCACTGGATAATGAATTCGCTGGAGGGCTGAACTCACGGAAAAGGAACATTATGTATTAATCTCTGGTCATGTGCCAGGTGGATGGGAGCAAGTGCTACGTCCGCATCACTGCAATGGTTAAATGGTGTGGTCAAAGGCACACTGCATCACTGATGACATGAATAGAATGATATATGGACTTTACGCTGTCAATAATAATGACATTTCAAGGAATGGGTTTGAAACCTGCTTCATTACCTGCTGTGCAATTGCAGAGTCTAAAATATGGTTATTTTTGTGCTTGGCGGACTAGCACACAAGTCTGCACACACACACAGTCTGACGGTGGTTGTCTTTTCTTTGGAATAGGAACAAAAGTTTGGTGACTCATTGAAAATGGCAATTTTACACGCAGATACACACACACACACACACACACACACACACACACACACACACACACACCACAGGCAAGCAGTAAATGAGTTACAGCCTGTCTTGGTTGAAGCTTGTGCAAATGAGTAGGGCTTAACCGAGAGCCGGCCGACTTTTAGCTCTAGACGGAGCCTCCAGGCAGTGAGTAGCCGGGCAGGAGTCACCACCAGACAGCTAGTCCGGTCGAGACATACGAGACGGATTGACAAAAAGGTCATGTGTGTCATTGAGACAGAGAGAGAGAGAGAGGAGAAGGAGACCGTGAAAGGAAGGTGAAAGAGAAAATGAGGACCACTCGATGCCCTCTCTTTTACGATAATGTTCACAAATAAGAGTAAGAAACGTAGGTGACTAAGACTAAGTGGACAAGGGCCACGCACGCTGGACATAAGAGGCATAAGAGCCACTCTTCCTTCGTCCTTCTTTCTCAAGACTCACCAATGGCTGCTTTTGACAAAAGCTGTTTTGTATTTTATTGACTCGCACATTGAAGAAATAAAAATAGACAAGATTTCCAATGTTTGTATGTGAGGATACTGGCTATGCTACCAGTAAACAGCTGCCACAAACTGTATTCATTAGCATATATCTCAAAATTTGATGATGACCACCACATATAAATATGTATTTAGCCATAAGACTTGGTAGAGTAGTGGGAATCAAAAGTAAATCAAAGAAAAGAGAACAATGAAATAGCACATATCTGGAACATATGATTGTCGTGTACTGTGGCATTAAAACATTCCCATCCATACACATGGACGTGACTCAAAGCTCATACATACATGCACACACACACACACACACACACACACAATCGCGTGCATCAATCAAAAGTAAAACAAACAACTGGCATTTTTTATGAAGTCCTGGAATGGAAGTTAGTTAACATTTCTAACTAGCTCAAAGTCTCAAAATTGAATATCCGTTTCTACGAAATCCCCTTGCGACTTTCGCTGACTGAAGCAGAAACACAACAACTACAACAACAAACAAATAGCAATTTTCCCAACATGCCTGCCGTTCCGAAGTTGAGAGGAGGAAGTGGTTTGGAATATTCAAAGTGACTTGGGGAAGGGGGTGGTGACAGACGGACGTAATTGGGCACGAGTTGATCTGGATGTTTCTCCCTTTGAATGGAAAAACCAGAGATGACGCTTGTCATGGCGCTGATTTGCAGTTTGATGTTGACTTCATTGAGGGTGGTTAGATGTAAACAAACAGCGTAACACGCATATGTCTGATTTAGGACGGATTAGTAATAGATTGCATACGCATGACTGTGTGGGTAAAAGCAATCAGAATCACATGTCAAAATGTTAATGTACACAAATTTTAACTATAACGAATATTCGAATTAGAATAACACTAATGCATACATGATGTTGTGGGGAAAAGACATCAATAGTAGGTGGGTAAATATTCCAGCTATCCATCTGGCTTGCCCCACCTCTACTCAGTGAGATTTAATTGGAATAGAACGGATCTAGAGAACAAAGAGAGAGAAAGCGCCATCCATGCCAAGTTGAGAGAGAGAGATGAGAGAGACAGAGAGAAAGAAAGAAAAATAGATAGAAAGAGAGGAAGAGAAAATGAGAAAGAGGGAGAGAGAGAGGCAGAAAGGGGTTGTAAGAGTTTCAGCTGTAAGATTATCTAAGCACAGGTGCAGTTGAAATTAGATTGGAGATAATCAGTAGGTTGGTTTATGGGTATCCCTATGTGTACATATTGGTATCTGTGCGTTTCTAGGCGTGTGTGTGTGTGTGTGTGTGTGTGTGTCTGTGTGGCCAGTCTAGAGATAGAGAGACAAGGTGAGATCATTAGGTGTGAAGAGGCTTTCCAGATATAAAATGCTGTGTACCGCTCTGAGCTCCTTTACTTTTAATGGCTAGCAACCTTGCTGTGGACAGAAGGTGACAAAACAGAGCACCCCCCTTCAGAACAGCCTTTCAACGTCTCCCCCCCCCCACCTCCCCCCTGACTAGAGTTGAACTCTGGATGCAGAACTGCTCCAGCTTTATGACAGGGTTATATGATATTAAGTTTACTATATAGAAACCAAGTCGTTGTTTCAATTAATCTGCATGGTTCAAGGTTTGTTTGGATTTTTGTACTTCACATTTCAGGTAGGAAATTTTGGTCGATAACTAGAGTAACAGTTGAATCATTTTAGCTCCAAAACACACACCCTACCCTGGTAGTATCCTGCTATGTTTGTGTATCTCTGTCTGAAGACAAGAGCGCAAGACTGGCAATCAAAACATAGTGCCCTATATCCAGACTATAATATATGACAATATTGGATTATATAATAATAAGTCCACTATATGGGCACTCTCTCTTTTAAATATATATTTAAAAAATGAGAGCGAGAGCGAGAGAAAACCAAGAGAGGTTGGAGTGAGAAGGAGAGAATTGTCATGGCGAGCAGAGAAAGATAAACGAGGCAGGGTAAAGGACATGTGATTAAATTTTCCGCTCTCTCCATCTTTCATTTTGATCTGGACAGACCAAGAGAATCACATTACCACAGAATCACACACATACACGCCTATATCTCACACAAACACACATGCACACAATTAGACGCACAGATCTCACAACATGACACAAACACACACGCACACTATAGAAGCCGTACAAAATGTCCAGTGGAAAGGACGGGTTTCCCTCACTGATCCCAGCATCAGTAGTCTAAGCGTCAGCCGCTGTGGCAGATTTACAGCTCCATCATGGTGCCTGCCAGACCCCTTATCTGCCACAGCCACCGTCATAAACTCACCCGCTGACCATAAAAGTACTGTCTGTGCCCACTCCACTGGTCCTCAAGTAGCCATTACATTTCCTTCATTTAGCCAACAATTTGGTTCTCTCTTTCATTCAATAAAGTGGCTGTTGTTTTGATCCACCACATCTGTTTGATTACACACCACGCCCTGCTTGTCAAAAGCCACAGGGAGTGTTTGAGCATGGCTCTGTGTGTATGTGTGTGTGTGTGTGTGTGTGTGTGTGTATGTGTGTGTGTGTGTGTTAACGTGTTTTCCTCTTCCCTCTAAACGAAAGGGATCTATATAAAATGATGCAAAAGTATTGATGTCGTGTTTAATTATTCTCAATCTTATCAGGTTGAGCATGATTAAAATGCAAAAGCGAATTGCTAATCAACAGTGAAATTAACTCACTACTGGAGTTAGGAGTCAGTATGAATTGTAGATGTTACTAAAAGTTTGCCATCAAAATATGTTGAGTGTGTGTTCACGTGTGTGTGTGTGTTCACGTGTGTGTGCATGTCTGTGTGTGTGTCTGTGTGTGTGTGTGATTTTGTGAGTGTTTTGGTGTGTGTGTGTGTGTGTGTGTGAGAGCGAGAGAGACAGAGAGAAAGAGAGAGAGAGAAAGAGAGAAAGAGAGAAAGAAAGCAGAAGAGCAAGAGAAAGAGAAATAGAAGGAGAGACAAAGAGGGAGAGAGATGTTTGTTTATGTGTACATGTTGGAATCCGTGTGCTTCTAGGCGTGTGTGTGTGTGTGTTTCTGTGTGAATGTGTGTGTGGGGGTTTATGTACGTGTGTGTGTGTGTGTTTCTGTGTGAATGTATGAATGTGTGTGTGTGTGTGTTTGTGTGTGTGATTCTTGTGTGAATGTGTATGTGTGTTTATGTGTGCGTGCGCGAGAGAGAACATTTGAGAAAAATGCCGTTTATTTTCCATCAGTTGTCGGTGGGGCCGCCATGCGACCGCCCCTATCAGCAGGGATCTGCTGCCGCAGCCTCAGACCCAGGATTAAATGGAGACATCAAAGTTGTCGTCCGACATGGAAGCTGGCGACTTTCAGGGCTTTGTAAATGTATCCCCCACAGCTTAACGCCTAATCAGATGGCAAACAGTACCACACCTCCAACCCAAATACACCCAAAACAATTATTACATACAAACAATTAACGGAGCAAAGAACTGTGTGTGTGTGTGGTGTGTGTGTGTGTGTGTGTGTGTGTGTGTGTGTGTGTGTGTGTGGGTGGTGGGGGGTCATTTATGTAAAGCTCCCCTGAAATTTGTAGCCCTCCAGACTGTTTACACACAGTCAGACTGTACAGACATCAGAGGGTCAGTACGGGCATGAGGCCAAGAGCTTTTGCAGTGCTCACTGTACTCCAGCGCTCAACGAGATCTCTCTCTCACACGCACGCACACACATTTTTATAAAGGAGGAGGACTTGTAGTGCCTTTGATTTGAATTGTTTTCTGAGAACAAATGGCTTAGCGCTCTGTGGACCGCAGCAACAGGTGGGTTTAATGTTGTTGTTTTTTAACCAGAATGGTTTACGACTGGTCTGTGGTGCCAAAGGAAAGCAAATCTCTGACAGACAATTGTTAATTCATTAAATAATAATGATAATAATATATAATAGATTATTAATTAATAAAACAAACATAACTGTACCATTTTTTCAGTTAAGTTACAACATTTCCTGGACACAGGTCCATTTTTTATCTCTCTCAAAACACACAGAATTTGATGAAGTCATCTTCGCCCAGCCAAGCTTTTTTCTTTATTTCTTTCATTAATAATTGTAATCTCTCTCTCCGCCCCCCCCCCCCCCCCCCCCCCCCTTATCCTCTGAAAACCTATAAATAAAGATGGACTGCCCTAGCTTTGACCTACAGAGATGAACCAAGTAAATAGTTCAACACACTTCCACACAAACAACTTCCACACCGGCGTAATTTAATGTTTCCTCTCTATTTGAATGCAGGACCATTTTCGTGTCGGTGTGTGTGTGTGTGTGTGTGTGTGTGTGTTGTCAGTCTAACAAGAGTTGACAAGGGGAATGAACTTGCAACACTTATGCTTTCCTTCACACTTTCCCTTTCAAGGGTGTGATCTGAAGATACAAGACTCTGCAATTAACACACACACACACCTTCTCCGCAAGTGACAAGAATATCTAGTTATTGAACCATCCCCAGTAGGTTGATGCGGAAAGACTTGTCACCATCAACAACAACAACAACAACAACAACAACAACAACGTGATATAATTCTATCAACACAAAGCCAACTGTTTTTTCCTTTGGTTACGATCTCTCATAGGTTATTATTGATTGAATAGAGTAAGCTGTAGCTCTGTATGGGTGACATCGTCTGTAGCATCACCAATGGGTGGTGTCACGGCCGCAATTATTTACAGTCTATGATACATTCCAACACACAGAATGCTAGTTCACCTAACACAGACAGCTATGGGCAAGCACACACACACACACACACAACTCCCCCCTACCTCCTGGTAGCTAGTGCGGTGACCAGACCAGAGAGGTCAAAGAAGGGAGCTGGGGAATAACTTACAATTGAATATGGGGCCCCCAAGGACTGCTAAACGTGAATCAAAGCTCGGTTCCTCAACATCTGGATAGAGCTCTGTTGATCACATGTTAAAAAGAAATATTACAAGAACTGCTTTCTTTCATCTTAGAAAGATTGCTAAAATCTGACCGGTGTTATCCACCGTGGACGCAGAGATGCTCAATGAGCATAATGCATTACTTTAGAATAATGTATTACTGTAATACAATCCAGACAATATGAATGTGTGGATATTGTCTGGATTGTATTACAGTAATACATTATTCTCTGGTTTACCCAACACCACTCTGCCAGACTCCACATTTTCTAGAATTAGAAAATGTGATTACCCTATTCTCTCCTCTCTCCACTGGCTTCCAATTCATGCCGGGTCCGATTTCAAGGGGCTATTTCTTACTTATTAAATCCTACATGGAGAAGCACCATCCTACCTGAAGGACCTTATTACTCCCCGATGTCCTTCTCGGCCCCTCTGGTCTTCAGGAGCTAGCCTCCTATTCATTCCAAATGTTCCACAGAAATCAGCAGGAAGCAGAGCGTTCTCTCATCGGACGCCCTATCTGTGGAACAGTCTAGCCCGTTGTAATCAGGGTAGCTGACTGAAGATAAATTCCAATCCAAACAAAAAATCGATCTCTTTCCACTCTCAGTCGGCTCCTAGCAGTGTCCCTCAGCGTCTCATTATAGCTAAATCGACCAGCGCTGGCCTACTGCTGCTGCTGATAGACCTACTAGATCAGAGGTTTCATACATGCTCCTTGTCCACCCCATCTTACTATAATGCTGTCTCCGATTTAGTGTGTTGCTGTGATCATGACTGGTCGCATGGCTACCTGCTTACCCACTAGCCAGCATCTCTACACCACCATGGACACAATTTAAATTTCTTTAAAATTCTAACAATTTAAATGGACGTTTAACAGTTTTGCTTGTTATGCTACCATTATGTTTGTCCATTATGGCACCCATTGCACTCCTAACCATCCCTGGAAGGAAGGATCCCCCAACCCTGCGTTCCTACTCAAGGTTTCTCCATTGATTATTAAGGGACTTTTTCCATAAGCTCTACGGGGGGCTCGGGTTAGTATGATGCCATAACATATGGCCTGTGAGACGGTTCAAGTGATTAAAGGCCAGACAAATAAAATTGACATGAAAATTGACATGAAGCCAGATTAGGTTGTGAGCTCACCTCAACCAGGCGTTGAACAACCAGGCGAATGAACCAAGCGTTCATTCATTTACCTATACATTACACTATTATTCACTATTGCTGTGGCCATGGGCTCTGCATGCGTGTACCGATTTCAGAAACACGCAAACCAAGTCTGTGCGTGTAATATGGGTCATGTGTGTCATGTGTTTAATGTGTGTGAGTCACACGGTGGCACCACAAGGCGGTCTGAGGTACAGGGGTAACACTGATCC
The DNA here is from genome assembly GCA_026745465.1 of Lota lota. Classification (NCBI taxonomy): domain Eukaryota; kingdom Metazoa; phylum Chordata; class Actinopteri; order Gadiformes; family Lotidae; genus Lota; species Lota lota. Next base: position 2,828,254 of record JACYXH010000091.1, on the reverse strand, counting down.
AGGGATCAGAGTGCGGGACCAGGGTCGGCACACTGTGATTGGTCTGGGAGCTGTTTCCACGGACCGCAGAGTGGTATCAAATCTCTCACACTATTTATAGATACCGGGTCCGTGACATACACACACAAAGATGCACGCACACGAACAACAGATACACACACGGATGTTTTGCTGTGTAGTTGTCTGCTGGTGCCAATGGGGCGCTGAGAGACAGAACGAAAGCCGAGGCCCATGTAGACGATACACACACAAACACACGCACACGCACACACACAAGGCATGTATTCCTGTTGGGAATTGCAAAAATGGGTTGTCTATTTGTAGGCACATTGCCACAGTATACATTTATTAAGCCATCATCAGAAACCAACATGAACACTTGCAACCTCATCAGACTGGAGGTAACAGCTCACCATGTGATCCTAATGAATGTGCTGTGATGCATCATATTTCATATTTCACTTCTATTCTGTTCCACTTTAATAAAGACTTTCTAATTCAAGTTTATAAAGAAAACGGAGATGGAAATACAACTTAATGTTAACAGCAGGTTCTCTTTTCCCGTCTGTGTTTAAAAAAAAAAAATCCATTCACATTAGGTGCCAATAAAAAGCGAACAATCATCTAAATTGGCTTAACAAAGTCTGGAAATTACCTATTGTTGTGTCTCTCCTTTCTCATCTAGCCACAAATCATCTGCTTGGCAGAGGCAGAACCAGGGCAGCTTGTCATGCAAACTGCTGCACTATTTAACGTGACCAGGGCGGCTAAATGCCCCAGTAGGGCTGCAGCATATTCACCGGTTTACAAACCAAGTACAAAAAAATTAATCTCTCTCACACACACACACACACACGCATGCAGGCACGCACACACTAGTTTATATTGAGGATGGCTTACCCTGGTGTCTGTGTGGCTGTGGTCGCTGGTCTTGGCTGTGGCGTCCAGATCCGTGACTCCGCGGTTACTGTTACTGAACTCGTCCACAGTGCTGTCGGCCACCGCCACCGGGACACTCTCCTCCGCGTCGATGTCCGTTTCCTCGGCGGCTGCCATCGTCACGGCGACCGCCGGCTCCGCTGCCTTCTCCAAGGCGCTCAGCTTTCCAGCTGGACCGAAAAGAGTACACACACACACGGGTGGATGAGCACGCACACCTGCACACACACGCATGCCAGACACACACACACACACACACACACACACACATATTTGTGCACACCAACAAATACATGCATACATGGGTATGTTCACATATACACAGACCAAAGAACATCCAACAATGCATGGGCATGTACACAGGCACCCGTGGGGGGGGGGGGGGGGGGACAGATAGACATGTGTACCATTAGAACAGAGCATTACTACCATAGCGAATCAGAGAAGGTACTAAACAGTGTGATTGTAAACACAACATGCACAGAAAAAGGCTCAAATCCATTAAAACGCAATACGTTCCACTGCACCAGGAACAGGCTTCCAAATCAAACTGGGTACAGCATAACTGTAAGAATGTGCAAGTATGTGCTATGTTTATATTTTCATCAACCGTGTGATCATAAGGCAGCATATGGCGTCAAAACAATGATGAAATAGCATGTGAGCGTGTAGAGTGGTAAACTTAAGAGCCTGGTCTTTAGGTACATGCATGCGTGATTGTGTGTATGTATGCATAAGAGTTTATGTTTGTGTGTGCGATGGCATGTTTGCACATACAGCACCTCTGCTATTGTTGTTGCTGCTGAAACAAATCAGCTCCACCTGATGCTCAATGATGAATAGTATGGCCCAGCTGGTCTACTGAACCTCGTAATACACGACTATGATGTAGTGTAACACCTATTTAATACCACCACAGAGCAGCTGCGGTACCTAATGGTTTGGCGGTGCAGAATTTGGTCACCATTCAGAGAGGACCCTGAGGGGCCGAACACGCAGAACAGTTTTCTTTTCAACCACGACCCCCAATTTACCATTGTTTTCCTATGGCCATATCACATTGGACATTGAAAAAAAAGAGTCTAACGTTGCCAGGCAACAAACTATTCTGTCAAGCAAATAATATTGTGGCTAGTTTCTAACAAGCAACATGAGCAACCCGTAAATTAACCTGACGAAAACTAATTTAATGTCTTGGGCCTAGTTGTAAAACACTGGTTGAATAGTGTGGGATGTGTGGGATGGGAGTGTACCCAGTAAAGTATTATAAAAAGGAAAGGAGCTGAGCACAGGCTGTGCTCAGCTCCTTTCTTGTGATGCGTCTCATGTTATTCTGCCGTTTTTTCATGGTCCGATGTGAAATGGCACTATGGCACATGCAGCCCCCGGCTCCACAGGCGCTGGCAGCGGTCGTCACAAAGCACTCGTCTGCCGCGTCTGTTGCGCCTGTGCTGTGTCTTCAGCACCTAAGAGAAGCTAGGCTGGTCATGGTTTCAGCTGGTTTTAGAAGAACATACTGTGCCCAAGTCTGCTTGTGTTCTATTTCACGTTCATGAGGAAAATAAGGTTGAGGCGGCAACATTGGAAATTCACATCAAAATAAAGAGAATTGTTGTTGTCAAATAAAGAATAAAACGTATTCAGCAAACCTGAATGCATTTCCCCTTTGAGCTGACCATACCAATTCCTGCAACTATGGCAACAGGGAATACTTTGTATGGGTCTATACAAAAACGTTTCCGCAAACTATGTAGAAACCGCCAGGCAATGTACTGTGGATCAAGCTCATCTCTTTATGTTCACTACTACATTAAGTTAGCTAGTGGTATTTTATGTCCTAAAAAACATTTACATGAAGGGAAATTAACACAAAAACAATAATCCCACACTAACATTCATATTCCACCTGTGTTTTACAAATAGGACCAAGATATTAAATGACCTTTCATCAGGTTAATTCACGAGCACCATCATGTTGCTCGTTAGAAACTAACATTTATTATTATTTGCTTGACAGAATAGTTTGTTGCCTGGCAACGTTAGACTATTGAGGGATCTATTTTTTGGGGTTTTATAATGAGCTCTGCGCTATCTGAAGAAACTACCACTTATAAAGTAATTTAAAAACTAGATATGCTTCATAATGGCCATTTCTTTCAAAATGAAAAAGATGAAAAGGCTAACGTAATGGCGAAATGTAATGGACAACTGGAAATCGTTGTGTTGTCGCATTAAAGTTTACTGGCGACTAGATCAACTTCAAAAGAAAAAAAAAAGATATAAGGAGGAGAACATGCTGATTGTGGCATTTGGGGGACTGGGGAACCAGATGCTCTTGGCAGAGGAAATGACACAGTAGATCAACTCAGCAGCAGACTAGAGTGAGGCCTCCCTCTGATCTACCTCCTTACTGCACCTCTCCACTTTCCAACTCTTCTTCCCCTTTCATTTGTACACTTCTCTCTCTTTCCCCTCTGGTGTATGCCAGGGCAATACCCCAGAATAAGCTGTCATTTAAAAACCTTGCTCCATTAAATTATAAGGCGCTTGAATATATGTGATCAAAGAGTTCCAAATCCACTTTAGCGCCTGTCGGGTAATTTTTCATTCATTTATTTCCTTTTAAGCAACACCTCACATGCTTATACATCGGTCTGTGCCCTGGGCCCCGATCAATCTGCTCAACTTAGTACCGACTGGCCCACTCCTCCTCCTCCTCCTCCTCCTCCTCTTCCTTCTTCCATTTCTCTGCATCAATATTCCTCTCCTCACCCTCCTCCTCAAACGCTGCTCTCTTGTCATCACCTCTAGAGGTTAAAGAGGGCACATGAAATGTCTTGGGCACGCATATACTGTATATATATATTTATTTAAATAAATCACTTTAAATATATATATATATATATATATAAAAAATAAAGAGAGGACCTGAAAAACTTGCAAATTCTCAGTAGATGGTAGATCACATATTCACAAAAATGTATTTAGCGTAGCGCTTGTTGTTAGCGGGAAGGTGAATCGCTCTTCAAAATGACCAGTAAAAACATTAAAAAAACACCCACCAACCATCCATCCATCTATCGGTCCGTCCACTGCCTCAAATCATTTCATTTCCTAAGGTAGTTGGCACTTGGTGGTTCAGGGCACAACCTCTCCACCCCTAATGTACCGCTCTAGGCCACAAAGCGCCATGGTTCTCCATGGACCAAATTGATTTGAAAGAGCAACATCCCTGGGATGAGGGAGCCATGGGGGCTTGAGGTCTGCCATAATCCCCCCCCCAAAAAATTCTCTCATATTTTATAACTAGTTTAACCAAAAGTGATGACTGCATAAAAAATAAAAATAAAGATAAATTGTCAATTTCTTAACAAACGTGTTAAGTGCAGTTAAGTGCAGACATTGTGCAGGTTTAACCAATAATGATTATCGACCCCCATACAAAGACAGCTCATCTTTAATGTAGTATCCTGGGCAGGCTATAGTGAACCAGCCAAAGCTGTATTGAATGTTGCACTTTAAATCATAGCAGTCACTCCAGTGTTGAGCAGCGATGATGGCTTTTTCCATAATGTGTATGTTACAATATGACCCATCTTGATACATTTTTTATTTTATTTTATTGATAGTATAGTGCCTTAAAATGATCCCACGGCGCTTTGCAGTGAGAGGAGAAACAAAAGCAAGACAGAATACACAGCGAAGAAAATGTATCCCAGAAAAGCCACTGGACTCCATAAGGCGAGGTAATATTTCCTGAAACCCCTGAGCGAGACAGTGACTGTTCTGTCTCCCTCATCCTAACTCACACACAAACACACACACTCGCACACGTGTGCCTGTGGGCCAAATTGACACGTGGCAGTGGATATCAAGCAGGTCATTGTTCTGAAGCTCTGTCTTCTCTCCTCAGGTTGAATCAGGCGTGACATTCACTCCAGCACTCACGGTATGCAGGCTGCTATTGTCTCTGTGTGTGTGTGTGTGTGTGTGCGTGTGTGTGTGTGCGTGCGTGTGTGTGTGTGTGCTTTTGATGACATTTTAAAGAGGCAAGAAGCACAACTACTTTGTGAGTCCTTTTGTGAATTGTGGTCTATGGCTGCTTGACGGCACATTTCATTCTCATAATACAAAGACAACAATTTGTTTCTTTGTTTCGGTTGGGATCTCAGTAGCTAGTTCATCTTCATATGATGTATTTTCTAAGGTCCTGGTTGACAGTTGGATTTCATAAAAAAGCTACTAAGGGTTGAACATTAATGAGTCAAGTGCGAGGCGGCCTTTCAAATCCTAACTCAATGTGCCAAATATGGATTGTTTCCACTGCTGGTGGCAAAAACCTCAAACAATTACGACGCTCCGTTGAGTGCAAATCTATAAACTCCAAACGGTTGTGCGTAAACCAATGGGTGACGTCACAGACGCTAGGTCCACACATTGTTTTACAGTCTACGGGATGTACCTGTCTTGTCTCCGTCCTCGGTCCCGTCCGTGCTCTGCTGGGTGTGCAGCAGGCTGAGCTTGTGGCACACCTCAAAGGCCTGGCCCACCGTCCTCACGATGCGCATGGCCTGGCTCTGGGACACACACACACACGCACACAAACACACACACACACACACAAGCACACACACAAGCACACACACACACACACATACACACATGCACACATGCACACACACAAGCGCACACACACACACACACACACATACACACACAAGCACACACACACACACGCACACACACACACACACACGCACACACACACACACACACACACACACACACACACACGCACACACACACACACACATGCACACACACATTCACACACAAGCGCACACACACACAAGCACACACACACACAAACAAATAATCAGAATAAGTTAGTGAACACACATTATAAAAAAACAGACTCTGGAGTCAAATGTATTTGGGAAATAGGAAGCAGTTGAGACCTCCAGAATACAGAGTGAGCTCCATCTCAGCAGCAATCAAAAGGCATCTCTTAAAAAGTGGATATCAGGATTCAGAAGCACTATCAGAGCAAATGAGCACCTAACTCACTCACTTGGCATCAATCGATGCTGAGGAAAAGTGGAAACTGTCCATGATGCATGAAGTAAGGGGTAATAAATGTGACCACAATTGGAGACTACAGATTGCTGGTAAATGTAGAAATAGTCATTTGCCTCCAATCACTAATGCGATACACAAAGCTTAGAATTGGGAGGGAATGCTACTTCTGGTTACAGTGTTGCAGAATTTCATTCAGATTACTTCAAGCTGTTCTATAGATTGTGGGCAATGTGTAAGATTGAGCCTCTCCAAGTTAGCAGGCGGGAGAATTAAAAAATGTAACAAACTCAATAACAGTTCTGTCCATTCTAACTGGCTGTGTGACAACTGGGCTGGGTGGCGTGAGTGGGAGGGATTTTGGGAGTGTCAATAGTACGATTCTTGTAAACAAAGAAAGAGGAACGGGATTGTCAGCATTTGATATATGATATATTCAATTTGTAGAATATATCAGTTATAGGATGTGATTTTATTGATAACATTATTGAAATCACTATTGATCATCGTTGACTACAGATATTTCCAGGTTATTTTAAGCTACAAGCTAGTTGAAATGTAACACATTGCAAATTTTTTAATCATTCAATTTACTACTAACTTAGGAATCAACCTCTTTTACCCTCTATAATGCTTCTGTCAACTTTCTCAGTACCATTCCGATTTTATAGTTATATGTTCATTCATCACTCGGATTGCAACTGAAGTGTCCCCGCCCTTCCTTGCAACTGTCCCTTCATATTTCTGATTGAACCCAACAATGTCGGCCCCACGCTCTCCCCAATTTCTCCGGTTACTTTTCTCAGGTTATCCGCGGCGAAAAGGAGCAATTTCTCTCCCTCCTGAGCGAAGGGAAATTGCTGTCCCCTGAACCATCCCCTGACCCATCAGGGGATGATCATCACCCTGGCCCACTCCCAGCCTGACAAACACGTGATAGAGCCCATCACAGTTCATTGTTCAGCCAGCGGTTGGTGACAAGGCCCTGACACACCGGGCCGACGGTCGGCCGTCCGCGGGCGTGTGTGGCCCTAGTTTCTCCGGTGTGTCCCGCACAAGTTGGCACTAGTCGGCCCGTGTCTGCGTTTTTTGGGCCGATTCAGCATGTTCAACGGAGGCCGTCGGCGAGAGAAATCACTCGAATTGGCTGTTCAGCTTAAGCGAAATCAATGCACGAGAAAGTGAAACGGAAGGGAGCGAGGCAGCAAACGACTTTGTATACGTCCGCAGTCTGGGGTATTGCTGTGTCCCTTTTCGAATGACGAATACAGACTACCGCCTACTGCTGGCAGGGAGAGTTATTTCCTCTCACTCGTGCGCAGAGCGTACATGCTAGTTGGCCCTTGGCTATTCAAGTGCAACCCTTTTGCACCTGAACGGGCGACGTGAGGCGACCCCTGTGTCTTGGCGTCGGCCTTCCTTGCTGCTAGATCTTTGAAGTCGGTTTGGTGTGTCAGGGCATTTAGGTAGGGGCTCCAGAGGGCCTTGCTGGCTCTCCTGGGCATCCCTGCCAGGGGCCGACCGGGGGATGTCTTGCAGGGAAGGCACTCTGGGACCTCAGGCTAATCTATCCCTTACACGCTCCAATCTCTTCCATTTGCTTGCCCTCGTTTCTCATCCCCTAGTTCTTTTCCCTTCAAAGTGAATGCAAACTGGAGAAAAGCATGGTTACTATTTATAGCATGCCGCATGCTACAAATTAAAAAACTAATTTATGAAAATTATGGTAAAATATGTTAAAATTAAGCGCTAAAGATAACTGCAGAAACAACATAGAAAACGTTGTTATAGGCTTGCATTATCAAACCTGCATTGTTATGCAACTCTTTCTTTTAAAACTTTCTGTTATGATATGACGATATAGCATGCTAGTTTGCATTAATAATAGTGTTGTGACATGATTATAGGTGAAAAAACCATGCTCAGCGTATTGACTGCAGTGAAATTGTGTGTGTTTGTGTGTGTGTGTGTGTGAGTGTGTATGTGTGTGTGTGTTCTCAGCCCTAATTATTAGAGCTAAATGTTTGCTAGTGAATGCATCTACGCTTTGTGTGTGTGTGTGTGTGTGTGTGTGTGTGTGTGTGTGTGTGTGTGTGTGTGTGCGCGCTTGGGTTTGTTTGTGATAAATGGGGTGTTATTAACTTAAGATGCTTCAGTAGCTCCTCAGAACCAATAGTTTGCTCCAGGCTATGCACAAAGGCGTCTTACTTTTACTTACCTATCCATCACCGACACCCACACTCACAACAAAACACATTCACAGCTCCCAATCACAGCAGTTGACGATGCATGACCATAGCATTTATAGCGTCCATTTTGCCCCAACACTGTGGACACGAAGTTTGCATAACCTTCTTGTGGAGCTTCAACATTTCAGAGGTGCGCGACACGCATTTGTAGCAGTAGACCCCTGCCACACGCCACCTAGGTGGCTGCCACACGCCACCAAGGTGGCTTTACTGCGCTCCTTCGACAGAAGCACACAGGTTGATGATGTATAAACCAGTTTATTGCAGAGTCCAATCCCCAGAGTCCAATCAGTCTGAGTCGGGCCAGGTGAGGCTGCTTGAACCAGCTATCAACCACACACACTCCACAGCATCAAATAGCCTTAAGAACCGTGCGGCCGGGCATTTTTGGTTCATTCTGGCTAGTGCAGTCATGCACGACGACTATAAAGTTTGGCACTTCGGTGCACATGCACAGGCAGTCATTTATTTACAGCTCTTGTGTGTAATACATTTCTAATTGTTCCGGTCCACCTGTCCTTTGTTTTTATACAGGGTGCAATTCCATCCCATCTCCCTGCGCCGCCCCTGCAGTAGCCATGTGCCTCCCACTTTGAGACACACTGCCCCAGACGTAGGTTGCAAGCGGACATTGTCGACAAAGAAAAGTGAAGGTAACGGTCAAAGTAGCAGTTTGGCTGGCACATGCAACGCTGTTAAGTGTCCTCCCTTCTTTTCCCTCCTGTCACGTCTGCTCCCTCGACCTAGCCATGCCTGCCAATTAGTCAGCCATTATGGCCCGGCAGCTATTCCATGGCAGCCGTTAAAAGCACAGACAAAAGTAACCATTGGACAGGGATTGTGTTGACCACCACGCCCACGGGGAAGGTAAAAACATGAAGGCCTATAAAGGTTACATGTGTAATCCAGTACCGTATAACCATTGTGACCGTCTGATACATTTAAATAATACAGGATGTGTTTATTGTTATTTAAATATATATGTATTTTATTGTTTTTGGTCTCACGTGTTTTAAGACATTTTGTAAGATTGGAGAATGTAAAAATAGGATACAGATATATTAAACAATGACAATCCCACATGGGCCTTAGCTACATTTTTCTAATTCGACCACAAATCCCATGACAAATTCTACCCAGAATCCAGAACAAGTATTAGTTCTGAGTGTATACCTGGATATGTCTATGTTGGCTTTATAAAGGCATCATTGGCCAGAGCATCAGCACTCCATTAAAGAGAAGATGACAGAATATTGAGGCTCATTAGTAATCCGAGTAGAGGTGACATATATTACCATTAAATAGCATAACTCTAGGCAATAAGTGCTTTGCACAGTGCTCGATATTAGAACTCTACACTGGTATTCCTACAGTGACTCACATCATCTCTGCATAGGCCTTAATGCATATATATCTGCATAGTAAAGCAGTCAGAAATGTATTTACTATACACAGACAAGACCAGACACGGCAAATGAAATCGAATACAGTTCCGCATTCCACTTTACAATGTGAAGACACTTGAGGAGCAGTCAATAACAAACAGTCTGATGCCATTCAAAGCATATTTTACTTGTGAAATATTAGATATTTCTGAGTAAACAGGGTAATTAGAGTGGGCCTAAAACGCAAGACAAATGTCGCCATATGATCCTTTGGGATTTCCATGGCTCGTGTAAAACTTATGAAACAAGTGTGCCAGATCAGGTGGCTCGCTTTATTCATAATTTTGAGTGGAGCAGAAACGTGTTTATAGGTGTTATTAATCAAAGTGATAAGCCTTTCAGCATTGACATTGTAGAGGAAGCTACAATGATTAGACCTTTCATCTGAAATTCGAATAGGGAAATAATCTGGCAGCAAATGAAGACAATTCTCATTTCATGGTGTCTAGGCAACAGGAAACGTTGAACTTCCAAAACAACGTATTCTATGATGTACTGAACCCAATTTGATTTAAATTATTAACTATTTTGTTATGTGCTGTGAATCCCAACAGCAGCAGATTTCTTTTACAAATCTCCCAAATTAATAGTATATATAAAACATACATTTTATAAAGGTATTCTACAGCAGCTAGTCATAAAGTTCACAAGGCCCTATACATGACTTTATTCATTGATGTGTGTTACGCCATATATAAAGGTCCTTAAGATGAGCTTGTCAGTTCCATAAAGATGCATAGCTTTGCCCATTCATTGTTTTCAGTCAACAGTCAATATAAAAGACACAAAGACACTCATGTCCTTGGCCTCTGGGTGAGACGCGCGCACACACACACACACACACACACACAAAGCATTGAGTGCACTATGATGGATATCTCTGGCCGCCCTGCAATTGCCCCGACAGAAGAGCGCTCATTAGATTTCTTGCTTTTAAAGTGTTGGCTCTGAGAGGAAGAGGGAGGGAGAGAGGGAGAGGGAGAGAGTGAGATAATTTTTCTCAATGTTGGACAGAAGAAGGTAGTTACGTTTTTGTTACGCTGCCCTGATTTAAGATGGGTCATTCTTTTGCAGCACTGTAAAAGTTCACAAAATCTTGGTCTAAATTCTACACTACAATGATTTAGAAGAAAAATATCTAAATCAGTCATCCTTTGCAAAATATAAACATAGAAAGACATTTATATATCCACATTTGGTGTGCACATTCCAAGCTTTTTATTTTTGCTTTACACCTCAATCTATTCCTACTATAATAACCCTCTCCCTCTTTTATAAATGAGATAGAAGCCAGACCAGTGCTTCACCCACCACCACTGGTCATTGACGCACACAGGGCCCAGACAGCAACACCACACACACACACACACACACACACACACACACACACACTAAATAGCCCCAGGGCCAACAGTTCCCCAGAGACCACTGGTGCTTCATAACCCATGCTGCCATCCATCTTAGACAGTAGCTATACAGCATGTGTCGGAAGTCGATTGGTCTATAGGCTGTAGTGTTTGCGTCTGTTTCATTGTATGCCATAGACTAGAGATACAGACAAAGGTACAGTGTGTAAAATGTAGGTGGCCACTAGCGGTGAGATTGCAACCATCTGAACTGAAGATGCCCCCCCCCCCCACCACCACAACCACCACCACCACCCCGTCATTTCCAACTACTACGGTAATGCTTGTGTGTCGGTTTTTCCAGTAGTTCAAGAGTTATCTGTTACAGTATGTTAGGAATCTGGAATTCGTAGTGCAGGTCTCATGGGTTCATTGTGTCCCAAGTTTACACATTGCCAGGGGACTAAGCAAGTTGAGAAACCACCCATTTACCCAAACTGCCACTGTGACCATATGTATATTTCAATACATTAAGATGCAGACACTGACTGTTGTGCTCCAACAAGAAGAGACAGTACTGGATTATTAGGAAAAACAAGCTAGTGTCCACTCCCTACTCTACCATTATTTATTCAAGAGCTACTAGATGCATTCAGCATGAATAAATTCCCTCATAGATTATTTCAATAATAACACAAAGTACCACGGCGGATACTGCTCAATCAAAACATGTTTGCCATTAGAATAATTTTTTTGGAACCAAACAGACACCCTTCATGAACTCTGCTAGAGTCTATGCATAGCCAAAGTACATTGGTTAAAAACAGCGAGGTTTCATTTCTTGTTCCACCCCCCCCCCCCCCCCCCCCCCAAGTCCTGCGGATCTGTTTTTGATGCCTTCAAATGGAGGTACCAAGAACGGCTTCCTAATATCCTTTGACAGGGCTTCCCCACTCTCTAGAAGTCTTCATCCTAGCCGTGTCATTTACTCAAGCAGAGATAATGTCTGATAAGCCAGCGTTTTGGCATGCCATGTCATTACAAGCATTGCAATGATCTTCACGGTTTGTTAACAAGCCCAGCTATGAACACTGAATGTTGGCGCACGTACATACAGTTGACCACGGCTCATTGAGATGCGGACACGGGTGTAGTTTTGACACAACTAGGCAACAATTACATGTGACATAAAAATAATAATGAAATGTCAATACCCATACCATGGGAAATGATGTCAAATGGCTAATGAACTATCTTCTCTTCTCTAGCCCACACAAACAGTGTGGGCTAACGATGCTAGGCTAATTGTTATTATGGTACACCAATGAAGAGCAGGCCGTGTTCTCCGTCGCTCACCTTCTTCTTTGACTTGAACACGTTGCAGCGGAAGATGTTGCTCTGTCCATCCCTGGCGATGTAGCTGAAGATCTTCAGGTCCTGGGAGTCGTGGGACACATAGAATATTCTGGAAGACAAGTAAAGTGACATTCATGAAAAACGATGTACATAGCTATAGATAGGTACAGATATAATTTGCCATTACCAGTTTAATTGGAAAATAGCTTTTAAATATGAACCATTAACGCAACAACTTTGTCTCCATGAACCACTGCTGTTGAAGAAAAACAAACATCGATTGAAATAGTAGTTCACATTTAAAACACAGCAATTGCACTATTTATTTGGAGTGACTCAGCTCTCGATTGTGATGTATCTGTCATGTCCTCACTCTCGTCGGGCACCTGGCCAATTCCACACCTCATCAAGGAGTCTGATGACAAACTGATGGCCAACTGCACCTAATCGCTGCCCTTATCAGCCTCCCACACATGCTCACGCTTCACACTATTATTCTCCAGGACAGGTGATGTGAAACCAGCAGCTACTTTCCCTTGCCAAGATCTAAAATGCTTCGATCCAGCCAAGCTACCTTTGACTCTTGGATCTTCACCCAAGTGGCGAAGTCTTGAAGATTAATGGTGTCAATCTGTTGTTATTTTCAATGTAGTATTCATGTACCTTGTCCTCACACAAACCTTCAAAATGGAATGGTAACTGTCCTATTTGTATTCTCGCTGTGCACTTTGAATGTTCTTAGAATGGTCAAAGACAATAATAGACATATAATTGATCTAAAAAAAATATATATATATATCCACATTGTCTGAAATTTACACCGTCCTATTTAGGCCAATGTGCCATTCATATTTGCCAATTAATCACATTTTGATCAATCAAAAGTGGGTAAACATCAAACTGTGTGGCACCCTTTGTAGAGAATGTTTTGACCTAAAATTAGAATAGTATTATAATGTATATTCAGCTATTAAAATACGAAAATGGGAGTGGAAAGAGACCATATGTTAAAATGGCCTGTATATGTAAACCGCTTATTTGCAGAAGCTTAAAAATAAATTAAGCTTTTTGCAGAAGGTCATTACCGAGTAATGCACAATAAATATCAGCCAGAGAGTGGTTCTAATTGGGATGTTATTGTGAGACGTGGGGGTTGATGTTGTCGTCAGGAGCAGTTTGACGAAACAAAACATTGACCTCTGGACAGTTGCCAATGCCATAGATGAACCGATGATGGTAATGATCTCCCCACTTTCCGTGCGTGATTGTATTAAATTGTTGACATTTCACTCATGTTGGTTATAGCTTTTTTTAGTTGACACACGTATGGTAAAATATTGACCATTTTTTTAACTGCTTAGCAGATTGTCGACATTATACAAGACAGTGGTGGAAGCAACGACTTATTCGTCACATCGCAATGGTAGACAAATCGTTGAACAAAACACACTTGAAAAAATAACAAGAGATGAGGTGACAGAAGCGGAGTCTAAAAGCCAGATAAAAAGATAGATATGTAGTTCTTGTCAGAAAACGATAGGCTGTGACAGCCTGACAACCGGAATATCCTGCCCATCTAGAGATGGTTTACCTCAGATGCAAAGTTAGACGTAATTAAGGTTATAGGTGGTATAGGTTTTAAATTGTTAAAGAACCCAACATTTTGTTTGTTTTCGTGTTAGTCTTCAGCATAGTTGAAGTGTCTTTTCGGAGGCACTTTGATGTCACGGCGAGCCAAGGGGGGGATGCGAACACCACGGAGGGGTGGATGTGTGGAGCTTCGTCGGGGCCGCGGTTAATGTTGTTGGCTGGCTCCGAGAGGGTTAAGTTTCCCGGGCGCTTACAGTATAACGCCACAGTGTGTGGCACACTTCTATATACAACATCGCTCATTATAATTCTCATTCTCAACGAGTATTAGCCAAACAGAAAAGCACGTTACCATGGGGATAACGCCATGTCCCCTCGCCTTCCTAGAACTCGTACTATTTTTTTTTTTATATCATAGTGTTCGAGTTTTGAGCTGGAACTTTACTTACACTTACACTTTACTTACACTTACGGGGCTAACTTCACTTACACTTTAAAGTAAGAAGGAGAATAACAAAGGCATTATGACCAATCAAATCCATTAGCTTCAGGGAAGAAGGTCATGCTGTAGAAAACAACAATGAGGGAAACACTGATGACTGAGGCGGATTCATCTCAACCATAGTGCTAATGATGGTATGATACAACAGGTGGTGTCATCATTGTGCACAGGAAGCAAATGACTGCCGCCCAAGCCCACAAAGTTAGACTCATTAACTCTAATTAGCGGGAGTAGTTATTCACCGGCCTTTTTCAACAGAAGCAAATCAGCCAGACATTTCACACATTTTATTATCACAGAGGCCACCAGTGCTTGCCAAAACCTTTAATCCAACACATCACTCCTAACACTAACACCACTTAACACCCAAAATCACGAAAGTCATTAAATAACTATACTTTATTGAATTATACTTAATGATAAATGAGGGGAAACCGATTCAACAGCTCCTCTACCCTAAATACACCTAATGACTACAGGCTTAATGCAAGTGTAAATGTAACTCAATGCTGAGACTAAATGCCCAGATTGATCTGTTGAATGTCTCCTGTTGCAAACACTCAAACTAAATCTCAAACTACATGTGAGTGGTAACGTTGACAGCCATTATGTTCAAAAAGTACAAAAGTACAAAATGTACAAAAATCTGTTGTATTACCAAATGTGTTTGTTGTGCGGCGTTCTACCTTGCTAGCAGTCCGCCTTCCTTTTATCAATCGGAGGAAGCTGTGAGTGTCAGGAAGTGTTTTCCACAGCAGTTGTCAAAGTGTAACTGCTGCTGCTATGTAGGTCAGATACCTTGTCTTTATACTGCCTTCAACCACTTGGCACTTTGATGTTTTAAGCACCTTGTGAGCTCTGCTGCGATTTCTCAAATCCACTAACTTTTAACAAGCTCCGCCTCTGAGAGGAAAATCAGAGGTGAATGGACGTTGTGTCACAGGAGATTAAACGATGCATTAATTAGCCACGTTTTGAAGGTAAAACCGTTTGAAAGGGGCGTCTCATCAATTTAGCTGTGGGGCTGGAGGACGAGCATTGAATGGTCTCGTTGTGAGGAAAAGATGAACGACAAATAAATCACACTGATGGATAAAAAGGAAAGGTAAATGGAGTTAAACAGAGAGTAAGACATAGAAAGGTGGTGTCGGTGACCCAGAAAAAGCAATGAATGAAAGGGGGGGGGGGGTATTCTTCCAGGTAACGGTGGTGAGAAGAGAGTGAAACAGAAAGGAGGAACGATTTGAAAAGGTGGAGAGCAATTGAGAGCGAGGAAGTTTAAGTGAAGACAGAGGAAAGCTTAACGTGTAAAGAGATGTGTAAAGATGGAAGCAGGTGAAATAAATAAATATGTTGACTATATTGAGAGAGGAGAGAAGAGGAGAGGAGAGAGAGGGAGAGAACGACAGCAGAGTTAAACGGACGATTCTTGAGAACATGATTATTTTACGTTTGGCAGAGCACTGCTTTGCTGACAAACACATTCAGCGCTTTACTTGAGGTCAAGCAGTGGTTGACACCGACTGCGGTAGGTCTGTCACGAGACATATTTCACACAATGATGAAGACGGGCAGCGGTGTTGGGTTCAGTTGAGGTCACATATTTAAGAACCTAGTCATGAACACACTGCAACTGCCTTCCTGCTCAAGGGAAAACCACATGGATTGCAATTGTACGCGCGTTCAGACCTGCAACACACCTTTTGAAGGGCCCAAAAGCACGCTGTGGTCAACAGGCATAAGAGTGTTTGGTGACCTTTAGAGTTTGTGGTGTGGTGACCTAACATAATGAGATCACATCTACACACACACACACACACTCATTATGTGACATGACGTGTCGGCAATGATACAGGACATAGGTCTGACTGCACTGCCATCGATTATAAACAGCCAACAGCAGTGATAAATTAGACAAAAGAGGCTGACCCAGGCCCACTATGCAAGTGTATGAAAGCGTACTGTACGCCCTACACCTCAACGGGTTGACCGAAGGACCTCAGCACCTCAACACTGAATCTACATTTATAACATTTTTCAGCACCTCTCAATTACATTATCGGAAATCCATAGTGCCGCTGCCTACAGCAAACAGCCCAGTAATAAGATCCAGGAAGCATGGTTGACGGAGTAACGTGACCCTGTACACCCAATCTGATGGAAGGCGCGGAGGATTGTCGATGCACGACGTGTGTTTACTAGTCGACCTCATGGGATAACCAAGACGAGACGCAAGAGTCGAGACGCAGCCTTCGCCCGGAAGGAAATGAAGCGATGAGGCGCCATTTCGGCTGAGCAGGCAGAGCATATTGGTTTCAAATCGTGCTCTCGAAGCTTGCGGTAATGCATCGCACTCACTCATTCGCCGATTTCCGGGCACTTTTTTATTTATCCTTTTCTTTTTCAAGACCGTTGTTTAGTATTTTTTTGGAGCAAATAAGCCTTCAAACACAATCTGGAAACGATATAGACATCTTTTTGTTTGTGAAATAGGGCAGTGAACAATATCTAATTGACTGTCAGGGAACAACAATGCCGAAGACAATTAAAACATCTGCGCTCTGCAATTATTCAATCAATTATGCAGCAATAGCAATATTTCTGGTCGCAAAAGCTGTTTCAACAACAAACAACATATTTGGAAGCATGTGTAAGCTTGCAGAACTTTCTTTTTAAAATAAGTGTGTGTGTGTGTGTGTGTGTGTGTGTGTGTGTGTGTGTGTGTTTGTGTGTGCCATGCAAGTACATATTCACACATACATTCTCACAGGTAAATGCTGACCTTGAAGCAGTTTTTTTTTTTATCCTGATGCCAGTGAAGGCACAAAGACATAACCAACTCAACCGCCTGACCTTTGTGCCGCAAGAGAAAGCTCAAGTGCCGAGAACCGATATGGAAGTCACTCCATATATCCCGTCTTTTGTCTGAACTCTCAGACACAACATAATTTACACTTGACTAGGGATTCAGTGTATCACTTGATAGAAGTAGGAATATGGCCATTTTAAAAGTACTTTGCAGTGTCCTAGGAAGAGATAACTTATTATGGCTTTTTGTACAAAACAATTTCTCTTTGTACTGGGATTTCTTGGAATACTTGCTTGGTCTGCCAAATGTCATTGTGTAGGACGGTGTTGTTAAAAGTCCTGTGGCTTTTGCAAAGTCCTTTGTGTATTTACCTCAACCTTTTATGCTTGTTCCATTCCTGTAGTCTTTATTTTCCTGTCAGTTCATTAAGGGGTCTCAAGTTGTTTAGTCTGCTTATTTGCGCCCCTCTACCTGCCAAATGTTCCAACTTTTGTTGTTGAATTCCAATCCTATCTCAATGTGTGTCTAGGTCCTCAACTTTATAACCATGCATAGTTTAAAGGACTTATATATAACACATGTACAACAATACTACAATCAGTATGTTCTCCTTTTAAATTTTCGTTCCAGGTCGTAACGTTAGTTTTTCGTGTTATGAGCCACTGTTCTCAGAGTACCCCAGGTTGCCAGATATGAAACGAATGCACACAAACACAGCATGTTGAAGCCATGGAAGCAAGCAAACAAACTGGATCAACTGAGATTGTTCTGAATTTTACCCGACCTAAAAAGTAATGTCCTCTTTCGAGCACTGCTAAAACACGGGTAAATCTTGGAATTGCATTTTAAAGATGCAGACCCCTTATTTCAAGCTGGATGCCACATGAGCTGGCTTAAAATTTGCAAACAATAAATAAATTGCAAACATATACATTAGCTGATCAACTTACATTGTAGAACTCGTCATCACTTGTCATTGTAAAAATAGAATATTTGCGCTCGTCTCAAATTATAATTGTACGCTCGGCTTGTTCGCGCTCGTGTGCATTCATTGTCATCGACCTGGCAACCCGCATGAGCTTCAAGGTCTGGGGAGTAGGGGCGGACGGAGACAACTCTCTCCAATATTGTGAATTTGTACTGCAGTACCCATTTTAATTGCTCTGTGTCAATGTTACATATTGTACCTTTAATGCGGTCTAATTAAAAAAAGAAAAAACGGAGGGAAGGCCAGATGCTGTAAGGGTAATGTATAATGCCTGGCGTGCCCAGTTACCAGAGGAACAACGGTGGCGATCTACCCAGCCAAAGCAGAACCCCTCCATTGAGCATGACTTAAAGGTTACTCCTTACCAGGGGTGCAAACTGACAAATTACAGCTGCTCAACTTATCGTAATTGGCAAGCTTTTTCATGTAAATCTACTTTCACTGCGAAGGCTTTGAGTTAAATAATAAATGTCACTACATTTAAAAAGGTGTTTGTGGTGTTTGCAATGTGTTTGCAAAGGTGTGTACACATTGCATAGGCTCTGGCAGAGGAAGAGAATATATGCAAGACAATATTTTATCTTTATGCCCATCCACAACACTCAAAAGGCCAATCAAACTGAATCAACCTGATGGCTAAGGTGACATCAATATCAGTTATCAATCACTAAATTCAGTCATCATCCCCCATCAGTCCACTAGTTTTTATAGAAAATCAATACCTGTACTCAAAGTTCTTCTTAAATTACCTACTTTACTTTTTACTTTTACTTGACTAGGTTGTTTTTTATAGCAGTACTTTTACTTACTGTATTTTAATACTTGAATACAAGTTGGAATTAGAATAACAATGATTACAATTATAATACAAGTGAAGATAAAATCTAAATTGTAATTTTGAATCACAATCAAATCAAGTAATGCATTTGAAGGAAATCGAGCATTTCCCTTTTGCTACACACACACACACACACACCGATTCAGACCTAAAAAACATTGGAATCATGCATTTCTTGACTTTCTCTGCAATTTACTCTAGGGTTATGGACCTTAAGGAGTGGCTGTATGAAGATGTACAGGTGTGATAATGTGTGTGCATCGAAAACAACACAAGGGCAGGGTGTTTGAAAGAGACTGAGAAAGAGAGAGGGATAGAGAGATGAATAGATGGAGAAGCAGTAGAGTGCTCTGAGAGGTTACCATGGAGGGAATCCAGGGACGCAACATGTACCTTATTATAAGTTCCAATTATGACTCCAAAGTCAGTGTAATTCCCTATGTGCCATGTTTATGGACGGGGCCGTTGTCGAGTTAGAGATGCTCAATCAAAACCATAAGCCCATAAGAGAGAAACTCAGGGGCACGGCTAAATGCAGTACTTAACAGATTCCTATATTTACGCCCAAAAAACCTCCAAATTAGAGGTTTGTGGAGTTAAAATGTAATTTAGGAGGGAAATCTGATTAAGCATGAGCATGTGTGTGAGTGTGTATGTGTGTGTCTGTGTGTGTGTGTGTGTGCGCGCACAAGGGATAGCGGTTTTAATTCACAATAGAAGGGCACCTCCAAAATTGTGTTTGTCAGAGAGTTCTCAGTCAACAGAGCTAGAGATGGAAGAAGTGGGGCAGATGTGGAAAGAAAACACTACCATCAATTGGCCTGTGGGGAGAGAGAGAGAGAGAGACAGAGAGACAGAGAGAGAGAGAGAGAGAGAGAGAGAGAGAGAGAGAGAGAGAGAGAGAGAGACAGAGACAGAGACAGAGATATTCACTTGTTGACTTGCAAGGCGAAAAAGGCCATAAAAACACACAGGTCATGCATCGACCTGTGCAAATCAATACTGACATGCAATTAGGATTCAACAATAACAGAGGGGGAGGTAGGGAGAGAGAGACAAAAAGAAAGAGAAAGAGAAAGAGCCATGTTGTTTCAGCGTGTTTGTTAGTTATTTGCTCCGAGGGGATGTTTAATAAAGACTTAAAGCTTGGAAGCGGGTGGTGAAAACAGGAGAAAATAAGACAGGCCCAGACACCTGTAGCTCAGACCGGGTTTCTTTAAGCTTTCTGTATGCATGCCTTAACCACTCATAACAGCAGAGTGTCCAACAGCAAGGGTGTTTGTATGCTACTCACATGGGTGGAACAATTCCTGCACACACAACAAACAAACAACTAGCCAAGGCTAAAATAAAAATGACATTTATAGCTTAATCCATATGTAGCATCGGCTCAGCCTACTGAGTTTAAACCATTTAAATCTATATTTATTGCATTTCCACTTGTCTTGTCTCTTTATTTTCCTATTCATTGCTTTTAACTATTATTATTCGTTTCTAAAGTTTTCTGCACTTCAAGGCGACCTTGAGATCCCTGAAAGACACTAAACAGATTCAATGAATTATTATTGTTATGTGTGTCTGCATATAGCATATTGTGCATGCTGTAGCATTTGTGGAAGGCCGTCATGTATTAATATTGTTCAGGTATTCAACTGAGCTATACCTACAGACTACACCACTGGCCTGCTATTCATGGACATGTTTTTCTTTTGGGTAATTAGGACACTGGACTTTGCAGTGCTCTTGAAAGAAAATTGGGAACATAGACTAACAGACCTAAACGCCTCACACTTCTTTAAAAGGGAGTAAATTGCAATTGTTATTAAGCTACTTTGATCCAGCGCTTACGGTTTGAGTGCGCCAATTAAAATGTAATTTTTGTGGATTCGATTTTAGAAGGTGCTTATGCCAAGGTTAAGTGTAACCATATGGTACGGTACTACTGGTGGTAATTACTGGAAGGAAGAAGCAGCTCTAAAAGACAACAGCAATTACTGCAGAGGAGGGGAGGTTAGAGGAGTTCTACTACCAGGCAGAAATGTGCACAAACGTCCGCACACACGGGTATCCTGGGAAGTGCACGTGGAGCCGGGCATTTGTTCACTCAGGCATATCTCCCACCAAGCAGGAGGATGTGGAAGAACATGCCTGAGGGGCCATGAGCACAAGCACAACGCACCTGCTCCGTCTCTTCTCAATTAAAGTCCATTTCAAAGGGCTGCTATTCCTAATGCTAATGTTTGCTGGCATGGGGAGCAGCTGTTTACATTGCCAATATAAGTAAATGATAACGACTAAACCATTTGAATAATTCCAATGAAAACTAAAAAGCGGACGAAAAGAATCAAATAAGGTAAGTTTTGATATGTATATCATCGATGTGAAATAATAAGAGTAAAACAAAGATCATTTTTGTTTAAAGAAAATGATATATTTGGCAAGTGCCATCCCAGTGCATCTGCTATAAAGATTCAGTCATTTTAGTAATGTTAGGCCATGTCTTTTCCAATAGACAAAAAATGCACGCATGTCACAATTGATCTCAAAAATATCTTTCATACACAGCAACTGTCTCCCTCTTTCCCTCTCTTGCAAACCAACACACACATATTAAGCATAATTGTCCAACACAAATTTGATGCACAGCTCCGTAAGCATTTCCATAAACATGAACAATTTCCTGTGACACACACCCTGCATATCATGCATCTAAAACATAAAGATCGGTGTAAAGGGCTTTGTCGCTTGCAGGCAACACAGTAGTGATTCCATATCCATGAATAAATTAAGACCTGTCCTCCGTGATGGACGCACGGGTTAACCCAGCCTTCTGCCATTCCACCGGAGGTTTCAGCCTTGCCACCGCAACAAACAAGCTAGGCCTACATGCCTAGAAACACAGTTTTTCTGTCCAATCAACAGCAGTAGCTGTCAAACATGTTAACAAAGAATATTACAAATTGAATAATTAGAAAGCTCAAGTAGAGGTTATCTGTGTGTTGGGTCAATACTAGTTACCATTAATCATAATCCACTAAAATCCCCCAAAATAAAATTGAACCATTCATCAAATTGTTTCAATATTCAGTATCAACAAATAAAAAATTACTTAGCTATCTCAGTACACACAATGCAATCCAAAACAAGGTAAGACTAGGCTAATGTAAACATTTTCACAAGCTTTGACCGTAGGTTTTTTAATCAACAGTCTAAATTGATATGGAGAGATCCTTTCCTGGATTGATTGTGTCATAGGTAGATTGGCTTCAATCTTTAGACACTCATCATTGTCATCCTTTGAACAAAAGTGAAAGCTGCAATAAAAGGTTTCCCTGTGCAGGTTTAAGTGGGGTCGAGTGAACAAAGCGTGGCTGTGCAGGGGGCAGTGCTCAGTAAGGGCTATGGTTGCAAATACATTAAGCATGTCGCACATAAAGAAAAGTCATGCAGAAAATTGCTAGCCATCAAAATACATTTATTGTTCCTATAATGAGACTCGCCGCAATGTCTCAGGTAATGATTAAAACCCAATTAAAATGACAGTTTAATGGCGGCGTCTGGGTTTCTTGGATACTATAAATCTGGCACATTTAGCCTACAAAGGGGTGTCATACACACTATTGCTCTGATGTACTGAAACAGTCATGGTTGTATGATGATGGTTATTGAGATTGCCAATATTGCTAAGTGCTACTCAATCCAACAACCAAATGCTAATGAAGACGTTCTTGTCATTACATGCTTCATCAGCCATTTATAAATGTCGACTCATGTTTAAGTTTTACAGCCATTCATTTGAGCAATTCATATAACTCAAGTCAAAAACAAGTTTTACAAATGCTTCAAGGCTTTCATAGGAATGGATTGGACAGCGCTTTTTCGTAGCATCTAATTACTGTAACCTTTTTTACCTCAAAATGAATTCATTTAAACAAACAATGACGTATATAATGGCTGTTCTCTGTGGTCTGCACATGGTCTAAAATATGGTCCAGGCCACCATGTTTGCCAAGGAGCCATTAAAACAAATAAAATAAGTGACACATCATGATCATATTGAGCCGTGGGTGTAGACTGGAGGAATATGAAAATATCCTTTTACTCAGCTTTGAATAGACACACTGTTTCAAAACACAAAAACAAAACAAAGGCAAAAGCAAAACTCATAACAACCCCATCAAATTAAGAGGAACTGGCAGACTTTCTGGGTAAAGAGACACTCTTCTTGACACAATCATTTCTAAAGCCGGCACTTCTGCATGCGTTTCCATAGCACATGAGTGCTATGCACTCATGTGTTAGTGTTGGGGTGGTGTTGGAGTGGTGTTGGGGTGGTGTTGGTGTTGGGGTGGTGTTGGGTTGGAGTTGAGGTGGTGTTAAGGTGGTGTTGGTGATGGGGTGGTGTTTGGGTAGTTTTGGGTGCTATGCACCGTCTATCAAGCACCGTGTCCTCTGTAAAAAAACAGTGTTCCACTAGCTTTCTCATCTTCATTTCTCAAGCACTCTTCTGTTATTTGAAAAAGAACTGTCACTTTGTGTGCGTACAGCCGCACAGGCGTGCATGGCGTGGGTGTCTTGCGTGGAGGCCGCGCATTGTGCTTACATAACATCAAGGGGTTCGCAGCTTTATACGCCACTGGCTTATTTGGTTCAAGACATCATCCTTCGATTTGAACTCACACCGCAGTGAATGGTTATCAGGGCCGATGTGAACATATACTGTATGCACACATATGCTGGGCGTATGCAGGATTTCATTCCAAACACAATGTACCGCCAGAGCTGATACTGATGATTACATCCTCCCACTCAGGGTGGAATGAAAAGCATGCCGGAGAGCGGCCCTCCAGGGCCCAAAGAGGCACGGGGCCCGGCCCGTCATCGACGTGTCGGAGCCACAATGGTGGCGACCGATGAATTGTGAAATTGAAGCGGCAATCTTTCACACGCGTCTTTGTGTGGGAGGTGGACGATAATTGGCAGCGGA
This sequence comes from Lota lota, assembly GCA_026745465.1. NCBI lineage: Eukaryota > Metazoa > Chordata > Actinopteri > Gadiformes > Lotidae > Lota > Lota lota. The sequence goes on along the minus strand of JACYXH010000091.1, from coordinate 2,804,129 downwards.
GAGGTATCTCGCGTAGAAGATACAGGTTGTGCTGATCGTTTGCGAGCAGACACGAGAGCCAGCGTCTGCTCGGTTCGGCGGCCCTTCTATTTCAGACAGTCTGTTACTGACGCCACAAAAAAGAAGGATATTTGTAGATCACATAATTCCACTCTTTCAAAAACCAATTAAAACACTACTTTAATAACGCCTTCTGGCCACGGCCGAAGGCAATGACGAAACGTAGTTTTCTCTTTTCAAAAATGTGTTTTCAAACAGAGTGACCTTATTCCGACTATGAAATAAGTGACTTTTGAAAAGCTCTAATGATCATAACGTTGGAGAAATGCATGAAGCAGTAGCCAAGGCTGCCAGCCTGCTCACCTGTAAATGGGGTCCTGCATCACCATCATTTTGCTCTCATCCCACGTCCACTCCTTCTTCTAAGAAAGGAAACAACATGGAATTAATAAAACATATGAATCACACTGGGGGAGTCAATTTAGACTAGGAATATTATGTAAAACAAGTGTACAAGCAAAGACCCGTGAGTACAAAAACAAACAAAGGCCGAAGAGGGGAACATTCTTGGTAGACCAGCTGTGTGTGTGTGTGTGTGTGTGTGTGTGTGTGTGTGTGTGTGTGTGTGTGTGTGTAAACAAAAGGGAATTAATAAAACATATGAATCACACTGGGGGGGTCAATTTAGACTAGGAATATTATGTAAAACAAGTGTACAAGCAAAGACCCATGAGTACAAAAAAAAAACAAAAGCAGAAGATGGGAGCATTCTTGGTAGACCAGTGTGTGTGTGTGTGTGTGTGTGTGTGTGTGTGTGTGTGTGTGTCTGTGTGTGTGCATCCATGCGTGCATGGATGTATGTCTGTCTGTGTGTGCGTGCGTGTGTGGCCCCTGGCCAAGAGAACAACCAATTTGAGATCCAAACTGCTTAGATACCACTCTAATCACATCGATAGCAACAAATCCACCCTTTGGAAGGTTGTCAGTAAATCCGGCTGTAACGAGATAGTCCCCATCCCCATGTTAAATGAGATGGGGGTAAAAAGAAAAGATCTATCGCAATCTAATACATGACGGGATCAATCATCCTGTTCCACTACAGTCGACCTGTACGAATATAGCCTCCGCTCCAGACAACACGGCTACGGCCCGCTCCCCTTCCTCCCGTTGAATCGCGCTTCCGATCTCAATGTCACAGTCAAACGGGGAGCGCACGTAGAACACTAACCCACATACTAGATCAACCCATCGACCCGGCTGGTCTTCCTTCAATCACCCTGATCTCCGTCGACTCCGTCTCCCTCGTTTCCGGGCGGGATTGGCCGCCCCAATCGGTCACACTGACATTTCAACAACAATGGAAAAATAAGAAAGAAAGAAGGGAAAATACAGGCCGAGGCTAGACGTCATTTCAGACAGTCAGACCTTTTCATCATGGAGGCTATTCGGGGATCAAGCCAGGGATTGTTCTCCTTATCACCGTTGTGCGCTGGGTCGTGCACAGGTTAGCACCCATGGGCCAGTCCATTAGTAACTCATGGATAGGTTGAAGGAGAGAGGGTGATGTGCTCTTCTTGGTGTCTCTGGGCATGTGTGATGAAGACCTCTCCACTCAGGTCTGTTGGGACACTTAGGCCTGCAGGCAAAAGGCTTTAGCTTGCAATGCTATCAAAACGATTGCATCTTCTTTGTTACGACCCCGATAAAATGCGTTAGTATTATTTGTGTTTTATAAATTTGATTGTAGTTGATAAGGACCGTCTGTTTACAGACTGAAGCACCTAATGGTGTTTGTTCTGAATAGCGTGATTGACATTGGGATTATGTTTGTTTTGTGCTTCAAGGCCTACTTTGTGATCATTGTTGTGTAAAATCTTTGTTTTTGTGGTAGTGGTGTAGTCTTGTGTGTCTGCGCAACACAACACCACTCATTCAAGATCTCCACAGGTAACGGTGACAATGTCCAAGATGTTCGACAGGGGCTCAAGGCAGGGTGCCAAACTCCCTTTCTGCCCTGCCAGCCATCTTTTTTTTCTTTTGAAAACGGCTTAGACACGGCGATTGATGAGCTGACGTTAAGTACAATAGGGTAAACCGATGTCTGTCTGACAGGGCACTCCATCATCTTCAGTGGTCCAGTTAAGAGCTCTAGTCTAGACTGCTCTCTCTCTCTCTGGTTTGAAATCTGGGAGCATCCAAGCATTAAAGTACTATGCCAGCCATGTCTAAGCTTTGCCATCCTGCGTTATGGATATTTTTGTTTGTTCAATTAATGATGTGGATCAGTCTTCAAGGGGCATCAATTTGCAAGCATGGTATAGGAAATGAATCAGACTATGTTTCGTAAGATTAGGAGATTGCACAACTCCAGCCAATGATAAGAGAGAGTAAACTTAAAAGAGGATGCATATGGAAGTACTCTGGGGTGAAAACACTAAAGTATAGAAAACTAAATTCAGTCTGACTTCATGTCACATATTCTGCTGGAATATCACAACCAATTTTAGAATCGGTTGCAGGAAACCCTGAATTCCAGTCACTGCTAAGGGGCTGAGCAGCAAGAGTAAAAAGGGTGAACGAAGCTCGAAATGGTTTTTAGATCTCGCTCGCTCTGGAAATTTAATAGAAGGAGAGTGTCAATAGAAATGATGAAACCATTTTGCCGCAACCAATCTGTGTGTGTATGGGTGTGTGTGTGTGTGTGTGTGTCTGAGTGAAAGAGAAAAAACGAAGTGAGTATGTACAGTACATACATACATTATGTATTCTTTGGCACGTTAATCCCAAATGTTCCATCTGGTATTAATAATTGTTTTGTTAATGATATGTGTAACATTGTAAAATAAATAATAGAATGTTATAATAGAAGACACATAAACAATGACACTCACTTTTTTCTTTTTCCTCAGGTTCACCTTGACGCCCTCGACCGACACGATGATGTTCACCTTTTTCTTCTTGATGTTTTTCACCTTGAACTCGTACTACAAGAGGAGAGGACAGAGCAGGATGAGTACACACTCCTCTTTAAACACTTGGTTCACTTGGGATAAGGGCTGCAACTCAAGATAATTTTCAAAGTTGATAAATCAAACTATTGTTTTTTTTAAATTAATTGATTAGTCATTTAGTCTATGAAGCAAATGCCATCAGAAGCTACCAGAATCCAAAGTGACTAAAAACTAAACTATTTATTTTATAATGATTCATGAACTCAATGTTTGAATTTCACTGGAACATTAACTAGCAAATGTTTGTTGTTTGTACCTGAGGAATAACGATTATTCGATTATCAAAATTATATTTGATAACTTTTCTGTTGATAGACGACAATCAAAAGCTAAAACATTTTTAAACTGCAACGCAATATATATATATATATATATAAGGTTTTGTCTCTAATGGTTGAAAAACAAAGGGTGAAAATCAATTACGGCAAATAATCATTTAGGGAGTTTTCTCTACGTGCTCCATGACAGCAGTGAAAAACGAATGGGCACAGCGCTCTTGGCTTCACACCAACAATAAAGACATTTGTCACAGGAGTAACAAATAGTGCCGCTGTGCAAATTGTATCACCGTCAGCGCACCTCTGTCACAGTGAGTTTACACATTACAAATCAGTCTGCGTACTGTACACACACACACACACACACACACACACACACACACATATATACACTCTCTCTCACACACACACACACACACACACACACACTTTCCCACTGCTGGTGTGATGACCACTGAGAAATGTCAATAACAAGTTTTGATGAACACACACCATGATGAAAGATACACTTTGTGTATTTATTATAGTGTCTTTTAAATGTCAGAAGTGTGGGGGATGACCCTGTATGAGTGAGTGAGCGTGTGTGTGTGTCAAGGAATCAGCATGCGCTCTTAAAGACTGAACAGCACACACACACACACACACACACACACACACACACACACACACACAATTGCCAGGTAATTTCCCCCGTCTGCTTTCCCTCTTGATGGTGATTATAGAGGAGAGCGTTCCGCATACACTTCAACTGAATCAACCCCATTTTAAAGGTCTCGACTTTGAGGTTTAAATGAAGCATTTACTGATCTTGCATATATGTTTTGTTTTCCATACCTTAGAAGATAGAATAAGACAAACCTTTATTAATCCCTGGAGGAAAATGCAGGTGTATAGCAGCAACAGCAATGAGATATGTACACAGAGTGTACGCATAAGAATGTGAGGGCGGTAGCATTGTCTCACTAGTCACATTAACCAAATCATCATATACATTATTTCTCCGTCTGTCTGGCTCTACGTTGTTATGGGCTCACTTCCACGCCCGGCGGTGGCAGAAGGTTACCCAGGCAAACAGTCAGTCCCTGCAGGTTGTAGAATATATTGTACCCAAAGATATTGCTTTGCTGCTGTGGAAGAGGCCTATTATACTGTAACAATGTCCATGCCACACTTCACCTAGGTGGCTTTTCTGGGCCAGTCCAGACCAAGGACGCAGGGTGGTGATGTTGAAAACCGGTTTATTGTAGAGGTATATATAACGATAGAGTATAGAGTTTAACGATACAAACAGATTGTGCTCCATACTGCCATGTAGGAAATCTCCCTGAGTGTGTGTGGCGATGGCTGGTTTTGTGGACATTACATGATGTAAGTAGGAATGTGCACATTCCGCCTGTGTCTATTTGTGTGCTTTGTCTGTCTCTCTCTGTGCGCGCGCACACACAGTCGCATGCGTTTCAATAACAGCACTTGGATAGATGATGATGCATAGAGTAGCCTATGGAAGCAGCCCAGCTACACAAAGCATCAGTCTATTGGAATGATGGAGGGAGGAAAGTAGGGAGTCAGTATGAACCCAGACGAAAGTCAAGCCAGACAGGGATACTCTGAGCTCCTTAAGCCAGGCTTAAGATGTGAAGCTGACTGCAATACAACACTCTGCTGCCTCACAGCTCCATCTGCACTCGTTCATGGGCTTTTTGTATGCAAGACAGAAAGAAAGAAAGAATGACTGAGAAAGAAAGAAAAAAGAGAGAAACGTTACTTTAAAGCATTAAATATAGCAGTTGTGTATTTAGATTAGACCATGTTTAATCTAAATACCAAGAAAGTGAGAGATTGAAATGCATGAAACTGAGGCTCCACCATTTCAACAGCAATCAGACTAATTGTTATCCCTTCAACCATTAACTGGCTGCAGGAATAGCTGGCCATCAGAATCTACTCGTGGAGTCCAGGGGAAAACATCTGCTATGTCCACAACACTTGGTTAAGATGGTTGATTCCCCCCCCCCATGTTCAAATTATAAATGTTATGAATTTATATCAGTATGGAATCATTTAGAGAATATTTTATTCTCAATTACCGTTGTTTATTTATCTAAGCCATTGGCAGCTCTGTCAGGTTTTAGTGTCAAAACAACGTCTGACATAATGAAGCATCGTAGGGCTTTGAGCCCCCAACTGGTAAATGAACCCATGTGCAGTTTGGAGTGGGACCCTGAAGCAGCACAATCTTCTGGGAGAGATTTTTTCACCTTAAGGTCTGAGATGCTGCCAAACACTAGCTGAATGAGCAGTGCTTCCAAATGATTATTTGTCATGGCTAATTAAGGCAAATGAACTGTGTGTGTGTGTGTATGTGTGTGTGTGTGTGTGTGTGTGTGTGTGTGTGTGTGTGTGTGTGTGTGTGTGTGTGTATGTGTGTGTGTGTGTGTGTGTGTGTGTGTGTGTACAAACTGATTTGGCTGAACACATGGTGGTGAGCTTGCCAATATCAAGCATTACATTTTTTCTGATGGACATCTATAAAGATAACTGCAAAGCCATATTTTTTTTTTCTCTGCTGTTAAAATAACATCCAGCATGATCTCGTAAATTATTCAGCTATTCAGGGGATTTGCAGCTCACCCCGGTCTCATGGCTTGATGAATCTTATATTCCACGGCTCGGGACATTTTACAATAAGCCTAACTGTGAAAATCACCCATCTGCAGCAAAGAGCGCAGTCAGGAATCAACCTGAGCCTGAGCCTGAGCATGAGCCTGAACCTGAGCCAGAACTGGCATTGATTGAGGGTCTGCAGTGTTATTTTTGTGTACCATTAAACATTAGTGATTCCCACCCATGCCGCAAAGTATTTTACCGTTTGAGGCGAAGGTCAGAATGAATTAACTTCAACAGGATGTTTATGGAGCTGTTCTGCAATGTTGACTGAACAATAGAATCATCCATCAATCTTTCCTCTAGTATATTACCTGATACAATTGGGGTTATTTCCGTTCCTACGCTACTAGAATCTATTATTTTGGCAAGCGGAACGACCACAAGCCAACAACACAAGAGTCCTCAACTTTGTCACCAGTCATAAAGAAAGGCTGCAGGTTTAGGAGCATTTAACGTGCATGCTGCTTGATGCACACACGTTTCCACTGGAGACACACAACACAGACACCAACAAATCACACACACACGGGCATGCACACACATACGCCAACACAGGCACGCACGCACATACACACGTCAAAACAACATCCTGTGCCACAAAATTGGATTTCACCAACCTGATGGGGGGGAGTGACTAAAAGAGAAAGTGTGTAAATTGCCCCCAAGCAAATAGGGTATGAATGCATGTTCAAGAGAGAGAGAGAGAGAGAGAGAGAGAGAGAGAGAGAGAGAGAGAGAGAGAGAGAGAGAGAGAGAGAGAGAGTCAGCATGCTTACTTTTTGTCAGGGGTTTTCCATTATTGCCACTAGGCCCATGTGTTGGTCGAATTCTTGTGTCAGTTAGAGGAAACTCTTTTACACTGTAAATACCAGTCTGGTTTGGCCAGGGCCCCGTCACCATTGGAGACGGGGTCAGAGGGTGAAAATGTGGAGGGGGAAAGAGCAAGTTATCGTCATAGAAATGAGCGGTAATTGCAAAACTCCGGATTGCTGCTGATAATTCCAAAAACGCAAACTTTGAAAAGGGCAAAGGTTATTTTCTTTTTTTGGTTCTTTCACTCATCCGAAACAGAAAGGGTGATTATGTGGTTGAGTGTGGTGAAAAAGTCCAAACCTAAAGACATGCTCACATTTTAGCACAAGCATTTATGTCTGCATCTCTTTCCATTTCCCTCTCACCATCCCTCCCTCTCTAGTTACCACAATCCCATCGTCATATTTCCTCTGTTCTCTTCCCTCCTTGCTGACTGCTGCCTGATTCAAACCCAAGCAATATTGTTTATAGGAAGAAAGGAAGAGTCGTTTCATTTCTCCATAAAATCCATTTGTGCTTAAAAGAAGCCGCCGGGCCCGGCACACTCCAGCGCTCCCGAACAAGGAGCTCAAGGTGTGTGTGTGTGTGTGTGTGTGTGTGTGTGTGTGTGTGTGTGTGTGTGTGTGTGTGTGTGTGTGTGTGTGTGTGTGTGTGTGTGTGTGTGTGTGGAAACACAGGAGCAGGCTCTACTCAGTAATGCACTAACAACCCTGCATAGCCGTGCATGCACACGCTTACACACACACACACACACACACACACACACACATAAATAACACATGGTTCAATAGGAGAGAGCCACCATCATATATAATATATTGTCTTACTCGATTTTAGCGTTTTGATGATGACTATACTGGAGTTTCTCTCTTTTGGGAATGTATTAACACCACAATTTCGAAACATATTGACATCATACATCTGTTAAGACTTTGTTCAGCTTGGTGGGTCTGGTACGCAGCCATATATTTATAGCCCATCATGGGTTCTTCCAATTCCTGCAATGAGGATCCTGCCCATTATTCAGCCGTTCACTTAATTCACTTCCAGTTTCCATTTTGCTTTGAGATATCGTACAATGTGCTATACAAAGTGAAATGTATTATTATTATCAGCCTCTCTGTTTGTATGCCTGATCAGTGAGCCGGTCTACTTCCATCCTACATTGATTCTGATCCGCAGTAGGTCCCACATTAAGTTTGCTGCGACCCCCCCCCCCCCCCCCACACACACACACACACACACACACACACACACACACACAATTCTGTTGCCAAAGCATTAAGAACATCAATGGGATTGTCATGAAATAATCTCTTCCAATCAGTGTGAAAAAAAGTAACTACTGCGTGCCCTAGTGCAGACGCAAAACACATTTTCTCTATCTCAATTGCCTGCTTTTTTCTTATTCATTCGCTCTGCACAAAAGTGGAGAGGAAACATGAGTAATGAAAAGCTTTCACTTTTATTCTTCTTATCAACCAGCATTGAGGGAGGAATTTCAGCCTCTGCAAAAGCTGAGAGCGAAGCTCAATTTGGAGGCCATCAGTAGATTGACATGTCGCATCCATCTTCGGTGCATAGCTGTCAGTCAGTCAGAAGGACAGATAAACAGACTGATAGTTCATAACTAAACTGGTGTGATGGATCTGACAAACGTCGTAGTGGTTATTAATTACTTTTTAATGAGTTACTCTATTTTGTTGAATCTGTTATTTCATTCTTCAATTTAATATCAGTGTTCTGTCCACTCTAACTGGCTGTGCATGCGAACAAGCATAGGTTGGCTGGATGGGTGGCTTGAGTGAGAGGGGTTTTAGGAGTGTCAATAGTTTTACAAGATTTACAAGAACAAAATATAATTGTACATAAAGAGAGATACGGGTTGGCTAGCATTTATAGAATTAGATTTTATTAATAACATTATTTAAATCACTATCGATCAGCACTGACTACAGATATTTCCAGGTTATTTAAAGCAACGAGCTAGTTGAAATGTTACACATTGCAACTTTAATGTTCATTTCCATCCAACCAATATAAATGAATGTGAAAGTAGTTTGAGGCATACACATAGCACTATATAAAACTATGAAACCACAGATACCACAGGCCTTTATCTTTGATGCATGATTGTTCAATTAGAATCTGAGGGCCAAGAATTTAGAGGTCTACTTATCGATTCCAGCATGTTCCATGGAAAAAAGGAAGCCATTTTGGGAAATGTCAGGTCCCTGATGTGCGCTTGTGTGTGTGTGCGTGTGTGTCCACACAAGAGTACATTTAGAATATCATGTGGCCATCGACAGTGCTTTATTGTAGTGTTTTATGTTTGTTTGTTTCTTTATGATTATTTGGGCCCTTTTTAAATATACTTGATATCAGATCATTAATATCAGATATGCGATCCACCATGCAACCACAGGGAGTTATAGGAGCACTTTTTCCACATATATAAATTGCAGTGCATAGCAATAACACACACAAAAATCACAAACCCAGAGATGCACATACACATTCGCACCAATAGGCTTGCAGGCAACCAATTACACAGACAAACCTCTTCCTGATGACAAGGTGGTCTTGGGAATTAAATTATAATTGGGCCAACAGAGGCGATGCTGGGCTGACAGTTGTGGTAACCAACCCCTCCAGCCCCAGCCCCATCCAAACCACAAGAAGCAGCAGCCAATGAACAGCACTTTCTGCAGCATTTGCTCTTTGATGAAGGCACCATCAATGAAGTATAAGATATATGCTACAGAAGAATAGAGTTTGTTTGGGGTTCATTTTGTTTGGTTAATTTACAACTGCATGGGGACTAACTGTCCCATTATGATTGACAAATATAGGCTAAATAGAGCCTCACAAAATCATGTGAAGGTGTGAAAACAATAGGCCTTTTTTTATGCTGCACTTGTTTGTCTTGGTATGTGAGAATGTGTTAAGCTAACATACCAAACTTTGTCTTATGTAAAATAAAAAAAATAAAAATGCCCTCCAAGTCCAAATTTAATATGAGCAATGCTTTGTATTGCTATGGTTGACTGTAGCCTTCTCTACAAACCCAAGAGGTTTCACCTGTGCACTTGGCAATGAACCACATAGGCACAACACACACCCGTTGAACGTCGACCCCAAACACGCTCAGCACAACAATATCGAAACACCGCTGTTACTCAAATGGCCAGAGAGAAATAGAAACCACTCGAGGGAACATAGCCTACCTTGCAGAGAACATAAGAAACCCTTGCAGAGAATCCACACACATCCATCACCGTTTTCCATCTCCTCTAATCTCCAGCCTCTTGCACTTTGGTTAAACTTTGATAAGCCTACCCCAGGGGCAGAGAAAGTCAAAAAAATACCCTCTATCCCCACTAGTAGCTGTGGATCCTTATCTAACGCGAATGGCGTGCTTTCCAATTCAACTCTTACCAGACTGAGGGACACATTTTAACTCCAATCCAACACCTCTGCAGCGGAGTCATCTATCTATCACTGTTAACCTTTCAGGAGCAGAGGTTTGGTAGCGTATGACCTATTTTCTGGTCAAGTAGTGATTGGAGTTTTTATCTAAATATATTTTAGATTTTCAGCGCACGTCTTTTTGTTGCAAAGAAGCTAGGGGCTTAAGGCCTCAAAATTGATCTTACAAACCTGTTGATCGTGTAACCAACCAGCCAACGGGGTGAATCCAATTCAATATTTAATTTTCCTTTTCAATTCTACTATTCAATAGCCTTTTGCGAAAAAGGAAGGCAGCATTTCCCGTCCCGTTGAATAGCAACCTGCCAGGCTTGAAAACGAACTACCGGGACACTTTCTTCTTTTTTACCTCCTCATCACTAGGCTAGACTATTTCTGAAAATAACAAACCACAAGAAAATAGATTATATCTCCACAACTGCAAGGGCTTTAACATGTAATGTAATGTATATGTAATCTTGGTACCAAAAGAAAGATACCACCTGTGAGATTGCAAGTGAAATACTCAATGTGGATACTACACGGTTAGAGTGAATAAAGCTAGAACACAGCATGAGTGGAAGATTTCATTTCCGCCTGAAATAAATGTCATGATTTAGATTGAATACCACCTAGTGCATTATCAGTTGGTAGCCCTATAGAACTATATGGATATAGCACAACATCTGATGAGTACCTGGGTCAGTATTTGATGCCAATAAAGTGAAGTAGAGCAAAGATTGAGAGGTTTTAGTAAACGTAGGTTTAAGCGAAATCTCAAAATAAATCAAGAAATCGAATGCAAACCAATGCAAAATAGACAATGACCTTTATGAGACACAAACAGGTAGATATCTTGGGAACCCATTTTATAATTTTGACACTTGAGTCCTCTATTTAAAAATGTCAGTGAGTGACGCTTCAAACGAAACAATCACAATTGCACCATATGGCAAACAGATGGCGATGAAGAACGTGTTTTCTGATTGAAATTGAAATTCCTCTGAAACCCTCTCTTAGCTACTATACATTGATTGTAAACACCCTGCTTAGTTGCAAAATGGTGACCAGACACTGGATTATCCATTTATTGTGGTTTTATGCGACAAAAACACAACTTTGTTGACAAAAACTACAAAGGTAAGACATCATTATTTGTTGGAAAAAGTGAAGTTTGTTCTTGATTGTTTTTTGCCTCTAGTTTGGCTAGTTCTAGTCACAGAGTAATATGGTTTGGACTTATGGAATCAGCAGTCAGTGGATGATATATGAAAAAGATCGCTATTGCTGTGCATGGGCAGTTATGAAATACATAACTATTTTGGTTCCATTCTTCTTAATTTGTTCGGGGCTGGAATGGTTTTTTGTTTAGCTAACAATGGTTATGATAGACTAAAGGTTGAGAATCTAATCTTGCTAGAGGTGTGTCACATGACTGCTTTCTCATGTGTTTAAATGCCTTAAACTGTCTTTCCAATTGGGAGGGGAGTGGCTTTGTCCAGATACGGGTCATGTCGGGATAAAGAGGTAATGGTTATGCCAAATTACAATTCACCATTTTGATAATATAGACAATGCAATAAAATCATTATGTATTGTGTCACATTAAACAGTAAGAAAGAAAAGAACTGGCGAGCAGAAACATTATTGCAGTATTGATGCTGCAAGAGCACCTAATTGGCTAGTTTCTATGTGTAAACACGAAGCAAAAAGTGCAACAAAAGGAAAAGGTAATTTAGTAAACAATGTGTTTTATTTTATTTATTTATTTCATTTTTTTTTTCATGAAAACTATTTATTTCATTTTTTTCTTTACTATATGTAAGGCACTCTGATACTAATGAGTACATTAGATGTATTCTGCAGTATATCAATATTCAGTCTTGATGAACATTGGCTGAATTTGGCTACATTGGTCTGCCAGTCCGAATGCCCCATTCCAGTGTGCTTGTACGAAATTATATTTGGAGACCAGAAATGTTCCAATGTTGTTGGAATAATAACGGTGTATACTATTCTGCTGGGGAAACTTTTGAACTAGTCGTTAATGAGTTTGACAGGTCATTAAATGGTCTTCATTATTTGCAAGACGCAAGGTTTCAAAAGGTTGAATTTTCTTTGAAATTCAAAAAGCAGTATTGCAGCAACCAAGCTGAAAAAGTGGTTGGAAGTATTTTCCATGCACCATTAATTTAATCACTCCTAATACACAGCATACTTAAGCTATTGAAGAAGGCCAATGCTGAAAGGATTTATGGAATGGAGTGTATGTTGTCCATCAGTGAGCATGTGTTAGCAGCAATACCCTTTGGCAGTCTGTCCATGACATTAGGCCCTGAAGTACCGTAATTTAGTCTTCATTAGTTATATTCATATTATACTGTGAGAAGGTTCTTTTTGATGCGGACTGTGTTTCAAGGGGGGGGGGGGGGTGTTTTAACAACCATGAGGACAACCTGATTACACTCACCACATACCTACATTTGAAAGATAAATCATGCTTCATTGCTGTAAAAGCTGTAACTAGTCATTAAATGGTTCGGTTCGGCGCCAAGGAAAAACTAATCAAAAGAAAATCGTACTCAGAGGACCTTCAATCACCAAAGTTCCCAAGGTCATATCTTGGGCTCGTGTTTGAAATCTGTGCATTTCATTGAGAAAAACATGCTGAAAACGTTGTACGGCCAAATTGAGAATTTAGTGGGTGGTTTTCATGAGTTGGACTATGGTAAAAACAAAGTGATGAGAAGAACTGTCATTTTTTATACCATAGTATGTTTGAAAACTGAAAATGGAAATCTAAATGACTAGCTTTCACTAGTAGTTCATACATTTACAGGCAGGGGAAAGACAAGCCCAAGCACTTAACACAAACGTGCTGTGACAGTGGCAGGAAGCATAAGGACGCCAAACAAACACACAGATGAAACCAGAGAAAGACAAAAAGACAAACGTCATGGGCGGACAAGACAGGATACCCCACCACCCCCTCCCCGAAGCAGCCCAGGGGAAAACGCTGAAACAACCTGACAAGAAGAGGAGGAAGCTAAGCGGAAAAATGAAAATCGGCAGTAGGCCAGAGATGTTACACGGTACTCCCACAAGACAGATGTGCAAAAAGTGGCGAGGAATGTGCATGTGACATTTTATCCCAGAGACAGATGAGAACCCCACAGGCATCCCTGTTATATTGCCTGTGGCGCGATCTCTTTTTGTCGCCAGAGTACAGAGCAAAACACTGAAACTAATGATTAACAAGGTAAAAGTTTGGGATGGGACTGCCATGTACAGTGATTATGACAAGTTGTGGCAGCCAATGGCCTGCAGGGAGAGGGGACTGTGTCGGGGTGGTTAACAGCCTTAGCAAGCTGAACAGCTTGATTGTCAAAAAGAGAAGTGAGAGAGTTAGTGAGATTTAGGATGTATGAGAATCAGGGGGAACACTGCATGGGAGAGTGAGAGGGGAAGACAAGCCATTTGACTTTTGTGAGTCCCAACATCCTTCGCAATGTGAGGAAAGGAAAAGAACAGAAAACAACATCTGAGTGCGCACTGGTGGAACAATAGTAAGGCAGTGGAAGCTGTAACCCACCACACAGGCACTGCGTAGAAAAAACTCCAACTAGAAGTGTCTAAACCAGAAGGAGACTATCGAGGGAGTAATTACTTTGTAGGACCTGCTGGGTGCAATGGCTGAGAAGGTCATGCAGGTGTCAGATTCAACCCTATCAAGGGCAAAGTATAAAACTGGTCTTTATGGGAGTAAGGCCAGAATCCATCACTCAGGCGGAATCGTGTCAAAGCACGTAAAGTTCACCGTGAAAGCATATAAGTAACACAACTAACGTGTGAGAGAAAGATGTGTGTTGAGATTAAACAAGATAGAGATTGCTTGTGCTATGTGTAGTACAAGCATAACATTGCAAATGGCTCCAAAAACATCCTTGGTCCCATCACTCGAGTATGGTGTTATAGCTGGCTATAGGGTGCGTTTCATCAGCAGGATCAGTAGGCATCTTGTTAAAATCTGAAAGGAGAAGAAGCTAAATACAACCAGACACTGCAGGAGAACCTGCTTCAGTCGACAAAAGAAAGAAAGTTCACCTTTGAGCAGGACAATGATCTCAACAACAAGGCCAAGGCAATGCGGGAGAGAGCATTTTTTTAATTAGCTTTTTACTACTCCCACGACGACATAGACGGGTCTATGAGTACTTCATTCAACTTCCGCTCTGTCCATTTTATTATCCATACGGTGTAAATCAACAGGCCTCTAGGTCTAAGTACGCCAACTTTCCCTTTTACAATTTGGATGGAGAAAGAAAAATGGAACATGCTCCCCTTTTATCGCCATCTAACTCTTAAGGCTGTGGGGCAAAATTGGATTTCCTCGCTTCTGCTCTCGCTGTGGCATTCAAATGCAATTGGAGAAAGACAAAGCGTGGCCGAATGAGATTATAAATCCTCTGACTGGGAGACAAACTGAGAAAGAGAGAAGAGGACAGATCAACAGGCGACAAACGGGAGACGGACAGACGGACAGATGTAGAGAGAGGAGAAGGACGGAAACGGGAAGAAAGGCAGGCGAGGGATTTGATAAAACCAAGTAGAGAAACGTATGAAATAGGAACTGAGAATCCCCCCACCACCCCCCTTAAATGTTGAAAGATGAAGATGAAAATGAAGATGACTCAGAGATGAATGGAGGCTATGATATTTTTGCCAGGGTCTAGGTAGAGGAGGTAAAAAGCATATAGAATGAGAAAGATTGGTGGAATGAAAGGAAGAACGATTATAAGAGATATGGACCCACTGAGATGAAAATACGCAGCGGTGCAAATAAATTAAAAAAAAGAACTGACAGATTGGAGAATGGGCTTGGGAAAGTTGCACAGTAAGTAACCGAGATGGAGAATCTGTCATCCCACACTTTCTTGTTGTCCACTCTCTGCTGACAGGTGATATTACATATGAAGCAGAGCTCCCCTCAGTGTCAGGTCCACTGGACACAGCATCCTATTGGATTGGAAAGCAGCAAGCCAACACAGAACTGAGGTGTCACTATGGTCTATATTCGTCCATATTTATCCTGAAACCATAAATGGAGGGAAATATTCAAAAGCCTAACTTGTTCACCAAACTAACCAAAAGACAATCATCATCTATCACAAAATTGGCCATATTATTTATATGGCTTACATTAGCTGAATCAACTAATACAACTAACTCAATGGCAGTGCTAAACATATTACACAAGTCGACCTACATATTCAATATATTTTAGGAGTTTAAATTCAGTAGCTTTGACTCAACTGACCTATTAATACCATATCACCACTTATTTAGCATGCATGCTGTTTGAATTCATACACGGCAAAGGCTTCTTACTGAATCCTATTCGTAGCTGGTACGAGCCCCAGAATGTTTTTCATATTGCCAAAAGCTTTCTCTGATTCTGTTTTTGATCGAAAGCCAAACTCTGCTTCCTTCTGCCTACTCTTCCAAATTTCTTTCCATGCCTTCCCTCATGAACATCAATTCCAGATTTTATATAAACATATACATATACTGTACATACACAGATAGGCAAATATACATCAACCACATCCACATGTATTTCACACTATACAGAAATGCTCACAGACATACCAAACCTATAAAAAGTAAAGAAGTACAAAACTGTTATTTCAAACTTGATCTCGGTTTGAAAAAAGGCAGGCAGAGAAAGGGGGGAGAGAGAGAGAGAGACAGAGTGAAATCCAGAGCAAAAGAGATAAGAGTTAAGAGACATGGTGGGAGGATGGGATGTGGGTGCATGAAATAGAGGAGCAGGCATGCAGGCCGACACAGTGATATATGCTTTGCCAGGAGAAGTCACTGTAATTAGAGTGCATTTCAAAGACCTCTCTAGGGAAGGGAGGAGTATCAAAGCTGACAGCGCTCTCTGCTTCAACTCAAAGACTAAGGTGACCCACTAAGCCGTGCTAGAGACAACTCTGCCCTTTGCCTTTCATGGATGCTAAAGCAAATCGTTTGGGTTAGTAGTATTGAGTAGAATAACCAACAAAGTGAGCCAGGCAGCAATTATATGCTCATCCTCATACTGAGTATACCACTGTCCAGTGACTTCACCTAAACAACAAGTACATGTCGCTTGTTTAACTGCATCTGCCAGTCAGACCGCAACCCCAATGTCTACCAAACACTGCCAAACATCACGCCTTCCAGAATGCAACAAAGACTCACTCTTCACTTCCATCAGCCATCAAGGTTGCACAAAGTGATGTCCGACTCTGCCCTGGAGATGTTGGTTAGAGTGAAATGTATGCACATGAACATTCCTACTTGCATTCCTCTAAGTCCATAAAACACACATCCCTCTTTCACACTTAGCCCCAGCATGAGAAACAACCTCAAACCTCATGCCTCATATGAACTCTGCTTGAAAAAAGTAATTCATTCTTCAAAGCCGTAGTGGTTATGAACCGATAAAGGGTGTCTATTATAGTCATTTTGTCTTTGATATATCATAGAAACATCTTCCCTTTCATTAAGGCTCCACGCTGCAACACCACCCAGGTGCATCTTAAATGGTCAGCCAGCCTTATGATGATGTTCACACATCTAACTCTGAGAGGGAACGGAGTGTGTCTACAGTGCCACGTCCTCTCGTCTCCTATCGAGAGCTGCAGAGAGTGAGGAGTGGGTCCTGAACCGCCTCTCTTCGGCTGTATGGAGACTATGTGTTAGACATGCGTGTGATGGGCAAGGAAGTGAGAGCACATGCATGTCAAATCTCGACGATATCTATGATATGTGATCCATAATGCATAAACAGAAAGATGTGAATATGGACACGTCATTTATTTCAGCAAATAAAGATGTGTGTGTCGGTGTCAGTGTATGCGCAGAGCATCAGTCAAGCACTTCCAAATTAGAAGTTACACGCATTCAGTTTACATTTATTGTTTCCTGTTCTGGGAAGGGGTAACAAATCTACAAGCACAATAAATGAACTGAACAGTTTTGACTGAAATGCTGGTAGGGGCGATGGAATCAAACACAAGCGTAAACAAAATAATAAGCACTCCATGTCTATGTTTTCGAACAGGGACCTTCGATTTAACCCATCACTTCAGATAGCATGAGATTTAAAAGAGCTTCCATTGTTTTGCAGAGTTACAGTAGCCTAGCTCCTGTTCATTGGAGGGGAATTGGAGGGGAAAGATTTCCAATCCGTTCCGAATACTTGCTTATTCAAAACAAGTACCAGTTACAACACAACAAGATTGTAATTTGTCTACAAACACACGGATCATCACAGGTAGCCGAAAATAGCCCAGAATTATCTGTGTGTTTACATATATCTCCGCGTATCCCTTTAAATGAACATCAGCATTAGGCTGATGTCACGATTGAGAAATCCACCTACATGTTGGTCTGTTCTGCCGATTGAAGTCACTAAGACGCCTCAATAGATATCCGAGTCTGACACAGTAGCTACCTGCCATATTGAGAGTATGCCATCCAAAGCCTGTGCAGCATTTAAAATAACTATGGCCGGTAGCCAGGACCAGGGTCTATGATAGATGAACTAGGTGAACACTCGGACCTGTGAAAGTAATAACGGCTGCTCTATTATTAAAGGCCACGTTATCGCCAGTACCGGACGCTGGCTGACGGTGATGGATGGAGCGGGCCAGGGTGCTGCACCCCCTGGCAGGGAAGCAAGGGTAGTGGGCGGCACCTTACGTTAACCGTGGGAACGACTCTTGGCACCGGGTGTGTAGTTGTGTGCAACTAGCACATCACCCCTCCACATCAGTCGTCAGCCATCGCTTCGGAAAGCGTTCCGAGTTTCTGTCCCTCTTGTGAAGATCAGGGTGCCATCACTGTATTCACCCAGGCAACAAGGTGTGATTCGCCTCTTGAGAGTGACCAAAACTATTCAGCCATGCATCAAGAGCACCTTTTAAAAGGTGCAAAATGGATCTACATTTAATCTATCAAATTAACAACATAATAATGTAACACATGAAACATTATTTTAAATGTACACACCATGCCCAGTGGGCAAAGTAGCCAGTTCAAAATAAAAGGTTGACTTGGAAGGTAAGGGCCAACGCTCTTATTCATTAAGGTCCTCTGGAATGATAAATCACAAAAACGAAACGCATGTTGTGGCTCAGGTGCATCCCTATGCGGTACAGTGCTAATTAGTTAAATGTTTGTTAACATTGTTTCATTTTGAGACAATGTGAACATGCCCACCTCTCCACTTCCAAACTGCTGCTTTAGACATGGCAGATGCTGAGGACAAAACAGATGGGGAAACTAACCTCATTCACCGTCTCAAAAAAGATGTGCTGTCATCACAGCACGACAGAGCTGCAGCCAGTGGAAATGAAAAGAGTCCACTAGTTAAAATATATGTATAAACAATTGTGAAACGTTGTCTCTATATCGCCAGCTTTATCATGTTTCATCTTTTAGGAGATACGGTCTAAATGGGAAAAGATAAATCAAAAGAGACCGAACGTGTATACATTCCAACAGGAAAGTGATGCGGCATAGAGAGAACAAAGAGAAGAGTATGAGCCAAAGAAAGAGAAAGAAAGGGAAAGAGAGATGGAGTTAAGATTGGAGAGGAGGACTGATACAATGGGCAAGCCATTACTCAGCTTATATCCTATGAACCACTTAAGTGGGAACACTTTCCCGTGTGCTATTCGCTTCTAGAAAAATATATGGCATCTACTGGCGAGCACCTACTGCCCTATGAGGGCTACAAGAGAGAGGAAGAGATTACAATCAACACAGCACAGGCTAAACATCTCCATGCCCCCGATTTCATAGAAGTCTAACCTCTGTACAACTACTCTACTCTAATACAACTTAGGCTACTAAAACATTGAGGGGTAAACTTGTATTTTTTACTGCACTAGGCGGTATTGCTTTCTCGAGATACGCTCATCCAGACAACTTCACAATCAACACCCCACTTCCTTGGGTCCTCAGAAATACACCCACCAAGTGTGAAGTCGATCAGATGAACGGTTGTCGAGAGAATCAAGAACAGGCGGACATACAGAGACTCCTCTAATTATAATTAGATACAACACATTGTGTTTTCCTTTTTATTGTGTGCCTTGATCAAGATCCACAGAGATTCAGCCTACATGGCAGGTCCTCATGGCTAGAAACACTCCACCAATTCAGCCAGGCTGGAAAGAGAAAGGTCAAGAGTCCATGTGACTGAATAGATTAACACTTTGTGTGCGTTTTACATGATGGCTTAATGGCATTATCATCATTTTCATAACCTTATCTTGTTTCTCTAAAAGAAAACTGCCTACCTGCCTGGCCGTTTCGCCTGCTATTGCTGTGCAAACACAGTGTGTGCAACCGATATGAGGGGTGTTGCCATGCATGGCTAAAACACAGATGTCTTGTGTGCTGATGAACTGTGAGCACGTGGAACCCTGGCAGCCTGCCATGTTTGTTATAACTGACACAGGAAAATCAATGTTGACCCATCCTTTACAGCCTCCGCCAGGGAATTGATGCCATAACAGTCACCTCATAACTGTAGTAGACTAATGCTATATTTCAAATATTTTATCTGGTGCACTTTTGCGTTACACTGCACTGCATCTGACATTTTAACGAATACGCCCCTTGGATCTTTTTAGACTCCGCCGTAAAGAGCAAAGAACAAAGATTAAAAAGCACATTACACAAACCAAACACTTGTCTCAAACAACCGGGATGGTTAACAAACAAAGGCTGTGCAATTGCTATTTCCAGCTGGAGTTGATGTCAGGTAACATTGCATTATAAGACCGATTCGGAAACATCTATTGTGATCCCCTATTTATCGCTTTGGATCGTGATGTGGCTGGTAACTCTACCAAGACTAGAGTGGAGCGGCAATATGTATTCATCACATTATGTTTTAAATAATTATGCAAATGCACTCTGTTCAGTGGGTGCTGTGCATGCGGTAATTCATCATCATTCAGGGGCCGGTTCAGGACCACTGCCTGCAATATCCATTTTATTAGCACATAGTCAATGTTCATTAGCAGCGCCATATTATGCACCGGGCTAAAAAAATTAACCTTGAAACTATTCTTCCATAATACATTGCCACAATGCATTATGACAATACCAGGGTGTTACTGTGTTACTGTAATACCATTATGCCCCAGTACAGTTATATAGTAGTGCACAAAAAGGAAGGGTTTATGTGTAAACAGTGTGCTTGTGTGAATGCAAATAAACATACAGCTTGGCTGTGCTGTATGAGGTTTTAGACATTGAACAAAGGAACAAGAAGCTGGTGTTAATCTGGCCCAGAACACTGGCATTAGTTCGCTGACCATTGTTTAGAGTGGAACCACACAGGCCCTTCCTTTCCTGTTGTGGAGGAGAAAGGGGAGAGGTGGTGTGCGTGTGTGTGTGTGTGTGTGTGAGGGGGGGGGGGGGGTTCTGCTGCTGGCAGACCAGGCAAAGAAAAGGACAAAACCCCCCTGAGAAGTTGGCCATATAAATGTCAGCCAAACAAAAAGAGAAAAAGAACAGCAGAAAGTTAGCTGCACTGCAATCTAAATTCTAGTCATTCTCTCCACAGACATTAGAGGGGAAACTTTTATGTGGCCGGCATAAAAAAAGGTCCTTGGCCGGTTTTCGTGTTTAATGTTTGTATCAATCTGGTGGAGGCAGAGTTTTAATGGATGTCTCACAGACTCATATCAGACTAGCGCGGCATTAATTAAATAGCCCTGCGACTCCCATCACTCCAGGGAACCTTGCCTTGGTGTGGCACTGGGCTGCTGCCCACTGCATGATGTGTTGCTATGTTAGTCCAATAGTCTTAACATTAGTCTAATAGTTTGCCACAGGTGCTGATGCACTTCAAAGCTTTGCAGTGACAGAGGATATTAATATTTCAAGGCAACATTACAGCGATCACTGCTTGCGCTAATTCAATTAATAAAGCCACATTATCATTTGACATTATAATATAAATCACGTAATAAGTCATTACTACGGTAGCTGTAGTCTAATTACATTTTCATGCTGTGGAAATGGATCCAAGCAGGGATTTTACCCCAAGGGCTGAATTCTTTTCTTCTTTTTTTATCTTAGTGTGGTTTCTTGAAGATGGATAAAAGTGGATGTTTTATTTCACTGTTTTAGCAAACCATTGCTTGAGCAATACGTCTTTATTCTCAATATGGTCCATCACCTCCTCAAGTTTGGCAAATAAAAAACTAATTTATTTACACAAATAGATGTGAAGATTTGGTCAATGGCATTGAAATATAGTTTGAAAAGAGAATTGAATAAATAATGTTCTTTCAGTTAAAATAAATGGACTCTTTGATTGATATTTTACCAGAAAAATACCTATAGCACAGAATATATCGCATCCAACATATCGCATTCAAGAAAAGCCATCACATCCAAGAATGTTGCCAGTTGGATTTATAAGAATCAAGAAGTGGAGTCTACCATTCAGCTGGTCACCTAACCAGACAAAGGTATAATCACAAATCCAATTATCCAGAATCAGTCAACCAGAAATCCCAGCCAGCCAGTCCGGGAGTTTCTCCCTCACATCTCTGGAGTCTGAGGTCAGTCTAGGCAGCCGTTTGGCATCCGACGAGATGAATGACCATGGCCAGAAGCTAATCCCTCATTGGGAGTAATTATCTTGAATCTCCTAAAATGGCAAATTAAAACGGACTCCAAAAGGCCATTGCAACACGCATGCACGGATACACACACAGGCTCTAAAAGGCTGAACTCTGTGAAGTTCATAGAGCTGTCTCACAAGTCCAAAATGTCCTGGGGAAAAGGTCACCTTCATAATCTGGATTGAAAAAAGTTAAAGTATGAAATCAAACCGAGGGCCGGACAATCCGTCCTTCTTATCCATCTGAATCTTTTTTTAGACAACAAGGTCAGAGCTTGTCAACCCCTTCCAACTTTTCTTCCATGTCAAGTCATACGTGTCGCAGAGTGGACTTCCTTCCTTAGTGCCGTTTGATTTCCTTCCAGATTAAGCCAAGAGAATAGGGCAGCCTAAAAACAGGATTGCTCTTGGGCTACGGCCTGCATTTGGAATCGATCTTTTAACATTGGATTTCGTTTTTCTTTAATGATTTTCAATGATAAGAGTTAATAAGATCTTAAAAGTGATACGTTGTTGTCCTCACAAATTAACCAGAGAAGTGAAATTACATTTTAAATATAGCAAAATAAGGGTGGATGTGTGGGACGACTTTTAGGGTGAACGACTCAGCTTGGCCAGTGCCTGCTCAAGGGAATTAGAAGGTATTGTTCTCCCAATTCCCTTTCAAAACTTCTCCTACTTCCTAAAAGACACACACACACACACACACACACACACACACACACCGGAGGGGGGAGGTTTTACGGAAATGTTGACGTTGCACACATCCTGGACATTCAACACTCCACCTGCATTGCCCGGCCTACATGCACATGCTTTGCAAACACCATGAAGACATGATTCCCATGAGCAGTTCAACTTTGTATGCCCTTAATGTAGTAGGCACATCTCATCAACTCTTGCTGCATTCAAGAAATGCCCCTTCTACACACACACACACACACACACGTACCTGAAGCACATGACCACATTTCAGCAATGATTTTCTAGCATTAGCCGCTGCTTGTCAAACAGAACATTAAGGGCTTTCCCTCAGAGTGTTTTATAAATAATTGCACTGCACATCCTAGACCTACAGCACTTCCGCTATTAGCCGGACTAGCTAATGCCGTGTCGGCCACCACGGAAATGTTTTACCATAGATAACATCATAAACATCCTCTTATCTCAGCCAAGCTGATGTTAGGATAAGCATGCCGAAATGGCAATCAGAAACAGCGTTTTCTCTAGATTATACATCCTGTTTTCCTTTAGCTCTCCTTGTTACGGGTCATGTCCTTGCCACCTCCCCCCTCCCTCGCACTCTTGTGTAAAGCTTGTGTGAGGCGTTTATCCGTGTTTGATATTATACACGCTAGCGCAGACAGCGCTTATGAACGTAAAGTAAATACCATATGTAAAAAGCAAATAACACTGCTCTGAGTGCATGGGGAAATAGGAGAAAAACAAGCAAAGACGCGCCAAGATCATATGCTTAGTGATTGATCCTGTGGGTGAGTCCAACACGAAACTGGATTTCATTAGATTCATGAACACGCTCAAGAACCAGTTATTCCTATTAATAAATGATTATCTCTTCCTTCAGTGAATGTATTCAAGTGCAATACAAGATTTGAGAGTAACTGCAGTTTCGGCACTAGGTTATATCTAGATAGTGTTTGGTATTCAATTGAAATGAGAGAAAAGAATATCCAAGTGAAAAGCTGTGGTCTATAATGACATTTGCCTTACTTCACGCTTGGCATTAAACAAAAAACACACAAGAACACTGATAAGGCATTTAACTAGGAAATAAAAAATTACTTCTGATTGAAAAAGAACTACTATAAATGAAAAAGGGGAGCCATGAAAAGTAACGTCCCTCAACTTCACTGATTCAACAAAGATGAACAGAGGTGCTGACTGTGGTGTTTTTATAGTCAATATATTATATAAAGTGATTTTAGTGGCTGGTCTTTGCAGGGTATTCACCTTAAATTAGTGCCGGGGGACGCTGCCAACTCATTATAAAAAAATGTTACCCCCTGTTTTTCTCACTATGCAAGCTATAATGCACCGGACCCTGTAAGGACATGGAAGCATTCATTATGTACGTAATATATATATATATATATATATATATATATATATATATATATATATATATATATATATATATATATATGTGAGCTAATGATACACAGGGGTTTGAACGAGGAAAAGGTGATTGTTTTTAAAAACAGAGTCTGTTGATTTTTAATCATAGGTGTCAAATTCCCTCATTACAATACAAATATATTCAGTAAAGGAATGCCTCCCACAGAAATGACTGTCATTGATGAAATTAATCCCTGCAGAAATTTGCATTATGCCTAAAGTATGGGAAAGGGATGCAACTTTTGCAATAACTGAACATATTTGTATAAAATATGTAGGCCTAGTTAAACTCCAAAGGCTTTGCAAAGCTAAAAACATTAATAACCTGTGACTAACCCCGGCTGTGACGGCAACAAAGCCCTTTGCTTTGTGGAGAGTATTGATGAGGTCAGCCAACACATTTTAAAAACGCAGTCCATTCATGTTATGACATTCACCATATCTTAGCAGAGCATAGGGGGCCACCAGTTCTGCTAATGTATAGTGTTGTTATAACCACTATACCCATATGCAGTACATGAGTGAGTTAATTAAACATTTGAAAGAATTTCCTTACCAGTCTGTCAAGCAGATTATTGAGTCGCAACAGAACAGTTTATACACAATGTTGTGTGTGTATGATAGAAAATACACAGATTAATGAAAGATGGTTGTATAAAAACTGATTATTTTTGCTAATGTTGATGGCTGAATCTTGGAAGAGATCCTGTACAACATTATTTGGGGGAGTGGAGCTTAGCACTCATTTTACATTTGAACTTTAGATGGCATATTGTAAATATACATCTCGATTAACCAGGGTCAGTCCATTTATCAGTGCAGTGTGGCCTGGCTGCCCCAAAATGTCACACTCTTTCGGGCTAATGTGTTCTCTGGCACAGAAAAGCAAGGCTGAGTGGGAGGCAAGCGTGCACACACACACACACAAACACACACACACACACACACACATACACCAAAGGGAGGAGGTTTTAATGGAAATGTTCATGTCACAGACGTCAATTGAGTTTGTAACACCTTAACAAGAATCAGCTTTAGGTAAAAGAAGAGGTGCAGGGGGTTAACAGTGAGGGGAGGTTTTTTGAGGGGCATTGAAGTGTGTGTATGAGTGCACTATTTGCGCGTATGGCAGTGTGTGTGTGCAGGTGTCAACAATTCTGTGTGTGATGGGCGATGTAGCCCTCCAGCTAATATTTCATGGCCTGATTGGGAATGGTTTATAATTATGCTGCTGGACAGCCTCCGCTTACTCTAGGCGTGATATCTTAACTCGAAACCAATTAGGCGGTGTGCCCTCCCCAGCTCTGTTAAAACGCTTCAATCAGCCATGTGCAGATCAGGCGGAAACACCCCGCCCACTGCCACCGAGCAGCGGGATGTAGGATCGCCGTGTCGCAGCCAGGGTGAAAAATAGCAGAGCAGAAGACACCGCAGGATGCAGGATGAAGCACAAAGATGCACAGGTAGACTCGCAGTATGAATCAAATAGTCGTGTTGAGGTGATGTTCAAATCCCTCCAAATTTAACAAACAGAAACCTGTTCAAAGGGCACATAGTATAGGCCTACATTATTGATAAGGAGAGAACAGAGATGGAGATCTAAAAAGCTAAAAGGTTGAAAATGTAAGTTTGTTGGATAGAGGCATAAAAGAAACAAGGGAAGACGAGAAATTAGGTTTAGGTTCAGGATGGTGAGAGGTGTAGGGCTGCAAATAAAGATAATTTTACTCTATAAATCTAACGATTATCATTTCTGATTAAACAATTGAGCAAATTACCCACCACAAGTGATCAAAGTCCGAAGTGATATCATAAATGTCCTGGCTTCATCTGACAAGCAGCAATGAAAAATGAAAGTATTAATTTCAGAATGATCCACGGACCAAATAATACAATTTACAAAGCACTAAGCAGCAAATGTGTGGTATTTGTACTTGATAAATGACCTAAATGATGACTCAATTACCAAGATTACAGACTTGATTCATCTGCTGTCGACTGATGGTTGCAGCCCTAGTGAGTCAGTCCACTGCCACCGTGGGAGGGTGTACAGTGGGGGGGCCTGAAACCTGCTGCACCAAGTAAAGCCTTGTTGTTGACACTACAGGGCGACCGATGATGGGGGGAGGGGGGGGGTCATTAAGACAGTGTAGGAGTGTGACGGAGTGTCACACTCCTTCTAAAAACACACGCGCACACGCGCACACGCACACGCGCACACGCGCACACAGACGTAGACACTCCAAAATGCCAAACGCCTCCTCCATCCTGCAGCTTTTCCTTTTGTTCAGCAGCACACATCTATTAACAGAGACACATTTATTTGATGTAATGGCAGTTGAAAACCATCTGATATTATCCAATTACTTCCCCCAGCCCCCTGCCTGAAGAGCCGAGGATGGATAGGAGACGTGGGCAGGCAGGGCTATCTGAGTGATAAAACCCCAACAATGGCTGGTTTCAAGGGAGGCTCATAACAATTGTCTATGTGTGTGTGCACGTGTGTGTCCGCACGCACGCGTGGGTATCCACATAACTGCACAAGAACTCAATAGGAAGATTTGGAAAGAAGGGCAAGCTGTAGTATGCTAGCCCTTCTGATGACACCTCGCCGAGTGTGCAGTTAGGATGCAGGAGAGATGGAGGAGTAAGATAGGAGGGAAGGGAGGGTAGAGGGAGGGAGGGCCAGAGGGTGGGAGATAGGGGGTGATAAGGAGGATAACAGGAGGGGGAGAGGGGGGGGGAGAGAGGGAGGGAGGAAGCGCTGCGATAAAGTCGAGTTTCAGGGCTGATGAATGAGCAGCGCTGCTCCAAGGTCGGCCCGGGAGCAGCAGATGACTGCATCACATTATTGCTCAACCCTGCCAGTGTGTGTGTGTGTGTGTGTGTGTGTGTGTGTGTGTGTGTGTGTGTGTGTGTGTGTGTGTGTGTGTGTGTGTGTGTGTGTGTGTGTGTGTGTGTGTGTGTGTGTGTGTGTGTGTGTGTCCATAGCAATACCTTCACAGACAGATGTTTTACTTCAAGTAGGCCTATAAGTGATGGTATCTTTACGGTGTGCACTCCTGCACCTCTTTACCGCAGCTGTCCATCTGTACATACTGCTTTGTAGGGTATGCAGGGATCAGGGAATGGGAATGGGCATGAATCTGTGCATCATCTATCTGCATGTGCAAGTGGACATTTTCCAATGCATTCATTCATCACTTGCGTTGTGTTGCCGAGCAGCACCAAGTGTGTGTGTGTGTGTGTGTGTGTGTGTGTGTGTGTGTGTGTGTGTGTGTGTGTGTGTGTGTGTGTGTGTGTGTGTGTGTGTGTGTGTGTGTGTGTGTGTGTGTGTGTGTGTGTGTGTGTGTGTGTGCTGATGAAATCCCACCTCTCAGGAGTCTGAATTGAATGGCATAAGCCCGGTCCAACTCGTTACGCAGGTATGGGACAACAGTGGAAAAGGGAGACCTAAGCTTGTGACAACACAGGATGAACTTTCATCGTCTGCACTCCCAGTGTTTTTGACTAGCAATGATACTACTCTGGTCATAGCTATTCAATATGCACCATTTCTCTCCGCTGTGATCATTAGAATACCAGTGATGCACCGCTGACAGGGTGCGCTCCCGGTAGACCAACAAGCCAGAAGCAGCGGATTATATTATTGTGCCAGCGGTGCATGACAGGTAGCATAATGATCACAGTGGTTAAAATAGTGTCGAATCATCTGTGTGTTTGTAGACAAACCACGATCTTGTTGTGATGTTACTGGCACTCGTATTGAATAGGCGACTATTCAGAACACATTGGTGAAATGTTTGGAAAGTAATTAAAATAATATTCCCTTTACATGAACAAGAACTAGGCTACTGTAACTATGCAAGTCAATGGAAGCGGTTAATGAAAACCAAATGCTTGCCCAGCGACCTCCCCTTCTGGACACACAATGAAGAATTTGGAATTAAACAACTCGTCTGCATCTGGGTAAGACTGGCAAACGGCCATTTACAGATATCTCGGTGTATCCCTTTAAGATGAGATGAGACGGATGGGGAAAAGGATGAAGATTAGGATGGGATGTAGGGGATCAACATAAGGATGGTGGAAATAATATGGAGGATAGTGTGTAGTCTGGAGGAGCGTATCTTTACAACACCGACGTACAGTAACTAAGTGCCCTTCGTGCCAAGTTAAAGCAGAAAAGAAGTTACAGCAACAGGGAACTCCTGCGTTTGGGAGTGTCAGGCATCGTGGAAGTGTGTGTGTGGCCGAGATAATGACATCCCCGAAGGAGACAGGCTCCTTGTCTCCTCGAT
The DNA here is from genome assembly GCA_026745465.1 of Lota lota. Classification (NCBI taxonomy): domain Eukaryota; kingdom Metazoa; phylum Chordata; class Actinopteri; order Gadiformes; family Lotidae; genus Lota; species Lota lota. The sequence goes on along the minus strand of JACYXH010000091.1, from coordinate 2,775,754 downwards.
GCGCAATCGCCCCCTTTTCAATTGTCGCGTCTTCTCCCCTCTGGTCCCTCGCTCTCCTTCATGCCAATTGCACTCACACGCAGACGGACTGATACACACCTCGGGTGTGCGACTGATGGGGCAAGATGAGCGAGACACATGGTTTGTGAAGTGTGCAAAGAAATGCAAACAGATTTGTTTAAGTGGGAAAACAACACCACAATCCCACCCATCCTCAAACAAACAGCTCAGACAAAACAGTCAGAGCAGCTACAAGGCTGACTGAGAGGGTGACAGACAGACTGACTAACAGTTACTCATGTTACTACAGATATAGAAGTCTTATCGGACCAGATGCTTCAAATGAGCACCCAATTGGTCACCCAAATTAAGTTACCACAAATGATGTCTGCGGCTTATTTAACAAACAACCCTACAGTAGGATTTTTCCCTTCGACATAGATATATGGAGTATGACATTCTGAGGTGTGCTGTTGTTCAGTGAATCAACATAACATAACTGGAAATGTCACGTTGCTGAGGAGAACTCCGTAGGCAGACTTGAAAAACGTAGAGTCTTTGAGTCCCTTACTCCGGAGACTAGGTAGAGATACTGGATCCTGGAAAAAGATGCAAAAGATTGAAACAGCCATTCCTGTAACTTTAGGATTTAATAGCATGTAAAAAGGTTTTCAGTTCCACAAAAAAAAGGTTTATTGAAGGGAGGGTTGTTTTCATTGCAAGAGCTATGATAACAGACAACTTACGAACAGAGCAGGCATAAAATATCAACAGTCACTGAGGGGAGAGCATCCACATCTTTCCCCTGAAAATCCAAAGGGCTGAATTAAAAAGACAAACAATTTGGATGTTATGCTACAGTAAAATACGACCAATAGCTAGCTAAACGCGCATCCCCTCAAACCCTCGGTAGAGGGGTTCATTTGTGAAATTCACTGTCCTGACTGCAAGTGATTCTTGTCGTTTGAAGTATGAGCATATAACCTGAATTGTGCACTCAGTATAGGATCTTTAAAAGCTAGAAAAAAACAAGAAAATAAAACCTTTAAAGGAAAAATGGTATTGCGTGTTTTTAGCCACATTATATTTAGTAAAGAAAAGTTCATAGTGCATTGCTTATGTACCTCCCCAATTCCTAGTGTTAATTGAAAGTTGGAAATTATCACATTTTATGAAATACATCCACCTGCAACCATGTATTTGGCAAATGTAAATCAATTTTCCTACCAGTTAGTTTGTATCTAGTGGCACCAAAGTATTGTGGGCTATTTTTTCATGTCCTCAAATGTCGTTTGCTGGCATTGTGATTGTGAAGGGAGACTTGCTTTTTCTTCACCATCAGCACTCCATGCATTTCTATGGACTTCTCAATAGGATTAGCTTCAATGCCTGTTTAGGGTCATTGTCCTACTGAGAAATGAATGAGTCATCTTCCATGCAACTGTTAGACTGAAAGGATTGCATGACTCTGCACACGGAGCCAGTCTCTTCACATACAAGTTCTTAAATGCAACCGCAAGTCTGGGTTTTTACTCCAACTAAAACCCATACTTTTACAAGTCTTGGTGGAACGGTGGAAATGGTTTGATATCGTCTGTCGGTTACACATTTGAATATATATTGTTACAGAAGATGTGGTTGGAAACTTCTACCCCTTCCATTAAGGCAACAGCTTTCCACAGACATCTGTACTTTTATTGAGTCGGTTAGGGTGTTCAAGGCGTGGATAATTTTAAATCATGGAATGGAAGCAGATGTTTTGCCTCATAACGATGTGAACGACTTTGATGTGATGGTGTATAAATAGTGTGGTACCTTTGGGTCTGTTACCTTATATTACATTTGGTTTGTGAAAATCACTTCTATGAGCCTTTTAACTGTGAAGATTGAAGGAACCGCTCCATTTACCTGGAGAGCCGTTTGGTTTCATATCTAGCTTCAATATTCTCAAAGGACCTAGAAAAGTATCTTACAGCTTTCAAAAAGTTAAAGAACAATATATGGCGGCAAGATGCTTAGAGACCCCCCATTAAGCGAGTCACTATTTATAAATTATTATGAAGAGTCCAGAACACTCTAGAATCAAGGAGCCTACCAATATTAGAATTAATTTATAGTGTTGCATATGTTGAACCACTTATTAAGTAAATTCTTGGCTACACAGGCACATCAAAATGTGTCATTACACCCCAACAGTAAAACATTGGGGGAGGCTGGGATGGTATCCCTGCCTGGGGGATTTATAGTTGTTTTGAAGTTCTCTTCTGGATTAGAATTCCTCATGAAGAGAGTAACCACAAAAAAAGTGTGAAAATGAGTTTTATGGCGTCGGTGCAGGATGTTAATTAAAAGTGGAGCAGAATGGTACTAATGCAGCATCTCCATTAGTCAACCCCCACATCAACAAACCGCCCACACCCGCCTCCCAGAGAAAGGAACTCGTGAATCAACCAAAAGTCAAGCTGGCGCTCTGAAGAAGAGAAGGGCAATGTGACTGGTCAGATAGATTGCTGGAAGGGATCGGGCAGTAGCAGGAGGTGTCTGCGCGGGGAGGGGGGTGTCAAGTGAGAGACAGACCAGAGAACAGGGGTGAAAAACAGACGGCTGGTTGTTATACAAAGAGGAGAAACTGCAGAAAAAGAGCCAGTCGAAGGAAGAAGGAAGTGGGTCAGGAGGTAATATATAGAGGGCATTGAGGACACCAGGGTTTCTCCAAGGAAACCAAACTCAGTATTCTTGGCAATCGTACAAGAGAATGCTGAGCGGCTTACACACAGATTTACACACAAGCATAGGATTGGAGATACTGCAGCAATGCTACCAATCTTGCTGACCTAGACTATCATCAAATCAAACTTTATTTACATGGTGCCTAACCAGTCGAGCAACACAAGCGCAAGAAATGGGATTGAAAGAAACCATGAGAGGAGAAACATTTGAGCAAACAGGAAAACAAGTTAGTGAAACAACCCAACACAACACAACAGGAACAAGAAATGACATTTGGAAAAGTACGCATTAAGTGATTAGGAGAAAGCTAAACTAAAAGGTGTGTTTTAAAATGCTGTTTAAAAATATTGACCAATTATGAATTTCTCTGGTAGAATGTCCAAGAGGCACACCATACACTAAATACTGCCCCCCTAAAGGTCTTGCTGCACGCTTCACCTTTTTTGCAACTGGTGATATTGTTTCATATTGTTCCATATTCTACATTAGACGTTTGACAACATGCGTTAAGAAAGCAGAAAATCAAACTCCCTTATAGATATCATGTCTTCAGAGAAAGATAACAAGTATCTGGTAAACAGGTTCATGAAATGATGCTGAGAAATAGTTTTGCCCTTGGCCCTTCTCCCTGTGTGTATATGAAGAGACCAGAATGTGTTCACATCTGCAAATGCTTATTTTCAAGCCAATACGGCAAGTTACAAAAAGTTGGCCATAAGCCAGAGGATGTACCAATTTGTAACTTTGGCATAAAGAGAAACCTCAAAGGCTTTCATGATTATTTTACAAGTGTAATTGTCCCTCTCTAGTGATGATTATTTATTTATTTTACTGGATGGCAAAGGAACGCATGTTTGGAACTGAACAGCAGCAACGGCCAGTGATGGAAGGCAGGGATTACAAGTCACCCTATTAACACAGTGCATCTTTGACACGCAGCCCATTAAATGGAGTTGAATTAATGGACTGGTGCTGAGCATTCTTTATGTAGTTAACGTCAATCACACAGCAGCAGGTAAACCCTAGCGGCTTCTAATTAAAACAAATAACACCATGGTAGAATGAGAAAGGAGACACCTTAAAAAAAAGAAGCTTTTTTCTTTCTTGCTTTTTTCTCTTCTCAATCAGAGGGCGATGTTGGTACACTAATCTTTCACTTTTTCTTTCCTAATATAGGTTTTACAACTCATTTACAGTACTTTTACAACATTTACAACTCTTGCTACGTTCCCGTAACTATTTGTGGCCTTTGCATGCTCCCAGGAAGGCAATTTTGACGTGATATGAAATAGATATTACACACACACACACACACACACACCACCACCACCACCAATAACTAGAATTTATTGGCTGGCTCATTCCACAGTACAAAGTTAACTGGCATATATTACTAATCCACTTTGTTGGCTGTCTATTTATAGTCTCATATTTCCTTGTAATCATATAACTTGGCATCTATTACACTCTCATACAAGGCAAATGGTTTATATTATTACTTTCTTCAAGGAGACAAAACTAACAAACTCCTACATTTTAGGGTGGAGAACAAATTGCCTTTTGAGAGTGTAACAGTGATGAAAGGCCACTCACACACACGGCGTTAACCTGCCTGGACATAGAGGCCGGACAGCGCCAGGATACGACCAGAGGTGGACACCAAACAGCTGTCCCACCACCTTCCCCACCTTGCAAAGACGGATGTGTAATCATTCACCCATCCCGTGCCGCTCTACCGTCCCCACTTTCAATTAACTTGCCCTAGGAGGGAAGATTAACGACATATTAATCCCTGGTGATTCACCGCGGACAGGCTTCCGCATTCCACTGACCTGATAAGCAGCTGCTGTTCTTTGGCAGCAGGGTATAATGACGTTCCAGTTGTACAGCTCCTTTCATTACAGAGTCCATCGTGACACGGCAACCCCCCAACAGGTGAATTGATGAACTGAGGGTCGCGCCAAAAGGTAAGCGAAGAGAGTCACTCGCGCTGCCTCTCTATTATGATTACTTTGTCATACCCCTTAACTGTGAATACGTTTCTGACGTACATACAAGGGAATCAAATGATACAATTTACATTTTATTTTTGTTTCCTTGCATACGTCCTTGTATGTTATACTTATGGAATAGAACTGAAAACTGAAGGATATTGTAGAAGCTATACCAGTGTACATAATATGTTTCCAGGAATAGGACTTGCTGTGATAAGGAGGGCTTGGCCTTCTCTGGAGAGTAATTTGTTTATCGCCGGGGCAAAATGGTGACTGGTGCATACAAAGGAAAGCAGCCCCTCACAGCTCCCCTGGCTAATCAACCTGTCCGACTCCGACAGAAATTCCATAAAGAGTTCATGTTGCATAACAGCCAGTTGACATGATTTATACTCAATTCATGTAAACAGAACATTTCAGAAAGCCATATTTTTACTTTCAACAGGGTATTTGAGGTCAGTGAGGCTGTGGTGAAGAGGAGTTTCATCCCCACACTGTGAAAATAGCAGATGAGGACAAAATTATAGATTACTGACCAATTCGTTAATTGATGTTAAATCACTGGCTGAAACCGTTTGACTGATTTTATTTTTTGAGTGTCAGGAATCAGGCACACGGAGTCTCAGGTAGACTGTTAGAAAAACCCAAATTAGGGCTGGACGATTAAATCAATATTAATATATAACGCGATAGAATCTGCCGCGATAACGGTGATCTATATATTATTATTATTATTATTACATTTAACAGCATCAATCACTGACTGCAGCGCCCTGAGTCTGTGCAATGCGTCCATGCAGAATACAACAGGCTACTTCAGTGCGTGAGGACGTACATGCACGCAGCGCCCCACAAACAGACTGAGCGTACTGCTACTACTGCGAAGACGAAGACATTGTACCTTAGAAAGGTCATACTACTTTGGTCGTTTGGAAATGGTTCGGCTACCTGAAGTCTGACCAAGCACAGACTAGCATTAGTTGCAAAATGTGTCGGCGACCAGTCCTCAGCGGAACGGGGAAACACCGCCAGCATCTTCCATCATCTCACAAGGTGCCGCAACAATGGAGCACACCGAAAGCTTGGGTTCGCGCTGCCCCCATTTGACAACCAACAAATGTCAAATGCCATTACCCCATACGAAAAGAAGTCGAAGTGATACAAAGAAATAACCGGCGCAATTTACGTACTGTATCGCTAAAGATATGATGCCTATAAGCACGGTTGAAAAACAGGGATTCAATTAGCTAATGAGTGTCATGGATGCTAAGGCTGCCTGAGCGAAAGTTATTTTCCCGAACATCATTCCCACAGCTCTTCTCTCAACTAACAGTTGTTTACATTTTATTTTATTTTATTTTATCAATATTCAGTATACTACCTCTAAAATGTTTGAGAGACGTTTGAAACAAGGCATTAGATGGGATGGGAATCACAGCAGTTGTTCACATTATTATTTTATTGTATTTTAACGTAAAGCCATGTTGGTTCTGAATGTTTGGCAACCTCCAATAAACAAAAATTAACAAAACTGTATGTAAGGCTGTAAGGCCCAACAGAAAATGTGTTCACTCAAAATCTGCAAACCACGTGTAATTATTACAAAGAGTGTGCAAGTGTTATAATGAAACAAAAGCCATGTGGTAATTATTTGAATTGGTTTGTGTATGTGCAATTTGGATGTTGGATGTATAAAGGATAACGAAAACAGTCCAGTATATATGTGCGGCTTGCAAGGCAGCCCTCACACAGAGAAACCATCACAAGCCTAAAACTTAAAATAAAAACAGATGACATTAAAGCTCTTCCGTTCCGTTGTTACTGCTGGCCTTTTGGTGAAACTCAAGTCGTCCCTTTCCCCATTGAAGGTTTCCCTGCATTGTGTAGCCAAGCCCTCTGTTTTTCTTTGCTCAACAGGAGACAAACTAAGGCCTGCGTCCCTGACGATGACAATAAGGACAACAGCTGCCACGGTAGCACACTGGGAGGGCGCCTTTACAGTGTGTGTGTGTGTGTGTGTGTGTGTGTGTGTGTGTGTGTGTGTGTACTTCCTAGAAAACACTGTATCCCTGTATCCACTGTGTTCCTCCTTCCATGTACTGTATGCAGTGTGCCATGTGTTCACTTGTCATTTGGGCTTGCACACTAAAGCATTAACAGGGCTGCGCACCCTGCAAGAACGGAATGGGAGCCAGCCTCAGTAAATCAAGAGTTAATCTGCCCAGGCAGCACTACACTACTGTCATAACTTGATTCAGGCTGCCTAGTGACTTCCAGGCCTACTATTGTCTGTCTGTCTGGCTGACAGTCTTTATCGGACAATCAATCATAAGGCGAAACATTCATGCTAAAACGTGAGTAGGCCGTATAAACCAGAGCTGCTCAACTTTAAAGGGGTGTGGATCCAGGGTTTTACACAGCAGTAAAGAGTAACTCGTTTCAATGAATACAACAGACAGAGGGGAGGAGGAAAGGGAGAGACCTAGCGCCAATCCCTGCCTTTCACTTCCACTTGAGGGGATTGCTTCAAAGGCCTACTCCAAATCACTGATGGAGCACATGGGGACACCAAGTCTGCGGTTCAAATAATGGTCTAACCTTTGCATTCCAGGCAGTTTAGCCAACCCTGCTGCTACACAATGTGATACAGACTTCTGGGTGAGGAAAAGCCCAACCTTTGTATAAAATGTTTCAAAATTGAAATCAGCGTCGGGGTGGGAGTAGCCTACATGTGAGTAGGCCTGTTGGAAAAACTTCACTCACCCTTATTCTCCTCATCGCAGCGACAATCTCCACCCGATTGTTGGGCCGCGTCACATCCAGGCTGCCGATGTACTGTTTGCACACACAGAAAATGAGGAGTCCATCCTTTAGTTTAGTTTTTCAATAAGGCATAAATAGCTTTGAGCTGATTATTAAATTGTTGGCCTGATAAGAGTATTAATCGATGATAATGAGATTTGTTCATCGGGCCATTATTCATGACAATGCGAACCAAGTACTGGTAATTGCCGTAAAATACCATGTAATTACATGACTGGTAGTTAACGTTTTAGTCTAACAATACTTGACAGTGTAGCCACGTAAACATGACGCTTCCCATTGTCTGATCCAAGTAAGCTCTTTTAGCTGTCTGCTCGACTAAATAGAATATATATTTCTGTTTTCTTTGTCAGTGGCACAGTATTAACCAGATTGCATGGGGGTGTTAACGCGAGTACGTGCAATTTGATTTAACAATGTTTACCTTTGCCTCAAAGTTGATCCCATGTTGGAAGGCTTCCTCGTTGTGTAAGGGAATTCTCAAATCATGGCCATCATCAACCAGGTTATACTTGGTTTTTCCCGGCATGATCGCAGTGTTAATCCACAACAACAACAAAAATAAAAGGCAGGAACAAGGTTCCGTTAAAAATAAATATATCCAGGAAAAGAAAGTCACAGATCCAATGCTATTGCTCCATCGCTGCGGTAGGTCCCATCGATCGCTTCACCACAAGTCGACATCGGACAAGTGCTAACTTTCTATTTCACTTGCTGGCTCAACTTTGTGCTCTAAAACGTCACTTTCTGGCGATAACTAGCCACTGGCCGCGTGTAACCCACTTGTTTACCTTCCGACCCGCTCGGAATGAGAATGCCAGCAGCATATGAAAGAAGACGCAATTTTCCCTCGCTACTTTTGCTCCCGTTTTGGAACTTGGTGTTTTGAGCTTTGAGCCCAGCCTCCCCGACTCTCCCGAAGGGCTCCACGGCAGGAGCTTACCGGATTGGAGGAATCCAGGGGATTCCACCTGTTTTCATTGGAACAGAGTCACACCGTAACTCCGTGGGAGGAGTAACACGTTTCATTCCACCAGCCCCCGGGAAACGGGGAATGTCACAACCACAGTGCGGATAAAAAAAAAAAAACAATGCGTCCAATATGTGTGCAGGGTGTAACACCAGTCGAGAAACCTGCTCTAAATTAAACTGGGTCGTGTTTGAAGACTATACCCTATATTATAAACATTATATAGGCCTATTTTTGGTTTGCAGGTATGTAGACCCATAGCCAACATCTTGGAAAGAAGTGCTGTTTGTGAACATATAAAGTAATGTAGACCTACCCCTATATGGGAGGAATTTTGTGATTACTAAACGTTTGGAAGAACAAGGAACTTGAACAAATTTAATTGCGTGGGACATGTTGCTTTGCCTGTGTGTTTTCTCTGGTGAGTGGTAAATAAAGTCTTGCTGCTTCGTCTATGTGTGCTGTCACTATACGAACATACAAAAAGGACACGACTGCCTACTAGCGGCAGCAATGACCTGGCAAAGTAAATCGCTGCGATATCATTTGGATTTGGCATATTTTCTCAGATCACTGTATATATAAAAAAGACCGACTCAATTAAATTAGTTCTTAAAAAATTCTTTATACGGTTTTTAATAAACCAAGGTCTTGTATTGAGAAGGTTATATTATGTACAATAAATGGAGGCTACTTGTTAAAAGCCTTTTAATAAAATACTTTAAATGTGTAATGTGCAGACTAACACAATGTAGTCTTGCATGAGATACGCCTGTGCTTATGTATAATGCAGGCAGCCGGCCCTGACTCACTTGCACTCCCCCCTCAAGGTGCTCTGGGCCAGGGAAGGGAGGAGCTGAGAGGAAGGGTGAGTTTTCTGGGGCAGCAGTAATTCTCTCTTACCACCACCTCGATAAACAAGGCGATAAAGCACTGTCTGTAACAAACAAGCATCATCTCCGCTTGAGTTGATAAAGGCCTAGAAGTGGATAAGCTTGCTTGTTTTGTGGGTCAGGATCCTAAGAGAATGGTGTGGAACTGTCTTCCAGCCCACTTCTGACACTATAACACCATTTGATTCATCAAGGCTATCCTGGACACATTATGCACACCACTTTGATTAGAGATGTTCCCGAAATAATGAACGTTGCTGAACACTACTGTTAGATTGTTTGTTTGGAATGGAATGGATTGGAGGTAATGTAATGGAAAATATGCTAAAGAAAAATCTAACATGGGATTTAGACCCAACATATCTTTTTGTTGAAGAGAATATAATATAATATCAAGTCAATTTGACTGTGGACATTTGGGGCACGAACAAAAGACACAACTACAAACACACACATACGACACACATCCCAAAACATGATCATGACCAATTGGAGTTGTACATAATGTGTCGCGTCATTCTATAAAAGGCCAATGGCCGTGATCCTACTGCCATCCATCAAGAGGGACCCTCTGTCAGGGTAGGGTGCTGGCGGGGCAGCAGGAACAAGGACGGCTAGATCAAATTGCAGACATCTAAGGAGAAGTAACGAGAACGGGCTTTTAATAAGAAAACTCAAAATCTGCTCCATGAACAGGCAAAAAAAAACATTTGGGAACTTGGGAACCACAAGGAACAAGCGACATGACAAAAACAATGAACTGACAAGGGAATAAAAGAAGTTAACATGTATATATGGGGAGAGACTGATGAGGGAATGAGGTGCAGGTGGGAAGATTAACAAGGACGCATAGATGAAGAGAATGAAGTGATTGGACAAGTCAAAGGACATCTGGTGGACATGGGGAGAACAAACACTAAACAACAAACGGACAAAGTCAAATCATGACACCCACATACAGATTCAAGAGACATCTTGATACCCAGCATGAGACGCGGACCCCCTGCATTCCTGCAGCTTCTGAAAGCATATAGAGCCCATCCTGATCACATACAGCAGGCACTGACACTTTGATCCCATGTCTAGGGCTTGGGCTGTGCAGAGCAGAGCAGAGCAGATGCTCATGGACAATAAGTGGATTTGGGGTGATTGGTGCACGAAACAGCATGGTCCTGCACTCCAGCTGAGCAGCCAGTCTGTCCTCACCTTGCCGTTAGCAGGTATTTGCATACTAACTCAATGATCATAAGAAATGGGGGAAGCCAACACCAGGAAATTATACCTAAGGCTCAAAGCAGGTAACGCCACTTTTCTTAGAGCAGAGTATAGACAACACATTTAGATATAGAAACACAAAGCACTGATGACAAGGGAAAGAAACCGGGGAAGTTAAATAAAAGACACAGGTGAGATACACATAGGCGTATCTCATGGGCATTGGCCCATATTCCTACAGACACAGGATGAATTTAATGAGCACCTGTTTTCACCCATACTATTACAAAACAGAATGTGACAATTCTGGCTTTGTTTCAATCTATAAAGATCTATTTGACAATTGTATTCAATTTTTCATACATTAGTATATTAGTTCATTGTCAACATCCCAAAGACTGTGTCAAATGTGTCTATGTATAGAGTCCATGACCAAGTATATGAAAATGTAGCCAATTGTAGAAACTCCAACCTTTTTTGCCCTCCATCTTTTTATAATTAGTACAAGAGTATATAAAATACTTGAACTGTCACCAATTGAATCCTCTTACTTGAGAGATTTGAGATGCCATCGACATACATCTCTTCAAACGAATTAATTTACTTTGACCTGCTATTGCTAATTCTGCACAGAACACAGCAGAGATGGAGCATTGTGATGAGCCAACTCATGATGGGTTTAAGTGGTGTTCAAGCCAGTCACTTGCAGGTCAGTGTGTCAGTGAACTGAGCTGTATCTGTAGATGTTTTCACCTTGAACAAAGATTTTGCCTTGAGCTTTTATTTGGGAGGCAGCTACAATGCAAAGCTAGACACAAGATAGTCCTACACACACCAACCGAGGCTGAGATTTATTATTCATGGAGAATTGGTGCGCACCATGAAGAGAAGTGGATCCGCTCCTCCCAAGAGACAATAAGAGCATCAGACGGACAAGAGGAAGAGCACAGGATATTGATTTTGGTTCAATGACTTTCTGGGCTATTCCTTTCACATGCACACACTACATCTGTGTGTGTTAGCCTGACACCATGTGGACACATCATGAATCAAATAGATTGCACCTTGAGCCACATTTGCACAGAGCAAATACTCTTTTGGCCGGGCACATTGAAATCCATTTCGCCATGAGAATTTAAAGTGGTTTTGACCCCCCCCCCCCCCCTCCCCCCACCCTTGCTGATTTTCAAGGAAGTCCCAGGCAGCGCATGTCTGTCTGCAGCATTCATGCAGTCTATTCATTATTAAGTACCTCTGAAATAGCAACACTTCAATATAGGCCATGACAACGGGACAGTTTTCAATATTACAGTTTTATTGATTCCACATAATTTACAGGCTAATATAATTATTCAAATACACATTGGAACATTTTCATCAATTTCTTATGTGGTGTCTTATTTGGTGGTGGGAGGATGCTGGGGCCACATAAAACGTGCTGGCGGGCCGGATCTGGAGCACGGACCGCTAATTGATGACCCCTGGTTTAATAACAATGTCCTAATCCTGGCCGGCTAGAGCTCAAAAAATCCTATGTTTGGTTTTGTTTTCACAATTAAACCGTAATGGACGCATATGTCTTATTTCACCAGAACACATTCATTCTACCTAAGTGGCAAAAAAAACTACAATAAATGTGTTTTCACTGCCGAGGAAGAATGAGGCTTTCAGGGATTGACAATAAAAACAATTTGAACAACTATAATCTTACCTATGCAATTATGTGTATGGAGCAAATAACATTTAAACAAAACTATGTTATAAAAAAGTGTCAAAATATTTGACCTGCTGAATGTGGTGTTATTACACATACTTACCACTAGAGTTCAGGAATGGTCCGTATCGCTTTGATTGATTTGAGACTAAGTTAGTATTCGTGTTCGTATAAACTACATAAAAAGATCGAAGCTGACTCTCGTTAAATAACATTGGTGAAATTGTAATAATATATTTGTCGTTAATGCAATACAAGGCAGATTGTTTGATATCATAATGAAGAACCTGGGACGGAGAGGGTCTCTAAATGCATAGATTGCTTTCATTCGCTGTCAACTGTTACCGGTCTGTGTACAATGTAAGAATATATATATTTATAAAAATAAAAATATGAAATTAAATGAAAAATTAAACTAATTCGAAGCGGCACATTATTCCCGAGTCGACATGATTTTCAAACCGGATGAAGCACCCGGAAAGGGAAACGTCAGCAAAATGAAGTTGTGTACCTGAACATCTGGGGGAACAGCTGCATACGTTTTGTGAGCCAGAGAATTGCAAAGCGTCAACGATTGAATGTGCATATTTCTATCAAGCTACTAAACAGTAAGTGTTTCATAATAGTATTTGTATTTTAGCCGCAAGCGGAACGTTCGTGCACAGACGTGCATTTGTTTGCAGACCCCAGACTGCCATGAAGGCTATTCACCTCAGCATGTCACATGTGTTTGATCGTTTTATGTATGAATCGCAGCAGGCATGGGAGTTAATGCATCCACTTCATAACATAAACCTGCGACGTGGACGCGTTATAATATCAATTTCATTTGTAATCGTTAAATGTCGTTAAATAAATCGAGTTATGAAAACGTATTCGCAAATGTTGTATATGACATTAGTATGATTCGTTTTAATGTTTTCTATTTGATATCTTCACAAAATCTCAATATGTTCATTTTGGTATAACCGATACAACCAATGTGTCAAAGCAGCTTGAGCATTTTGCATGTCTTTAGTGAGGTGAGGGAAGATATTCTTCTGTCATGTGATGTCTCTCTGCTGACGGAGACATATTTCACAATTCAATGCACATGGTTTTATTTGTATGTTTACACCTTGTTAAAGTAAACCAAAATAAGAATGATTTCACAATGCTTTCCATCCATTTCCCAACAGCATTTTATGGTGAAACACAAACCAATAGATGATATAAGAATTGACTTATGACTCAAGAGTACTTGACTATATAAACTACTTATCATCCGATGTTCCCAAGGATACTCTGCACTATTTAGTTGTTTTGAAAACATGGTACATTTTGTATAGTTTACAGTAATTATGCCGTTTGCTGACAAGTGTCTGCTAAATTACCAAATGTAAGGTAAATGTAGAACAAAAGGAAATTAAGAAGTTGTGCACTCATTGTCTTTATAGGTATTCCAAAGAAACATGAATGACTTTGCAGTTCTCAACACGGGACGGAAGATGCCGCTCCTAGGACTGGGAACATGGAAAAGTGAAACCGGAAAGGTGTGTTTAAACCTATTCATCAGTCATAAAGCAAACCGTGCATACAATACACCTGTCTTGAATGGCTATTCATTCTTTCCCATTCGTCTAGGTAAAGCAAGCAGTCATTTGGGCCTTGCAGGCGGGCTATCGCCACATTGACTGCGCTGTCATCTATGGCAATGAGGGGGAGATCGGAGAAGCTCTGCAGGAGACGCTAGGGTCTGGCAAGGTGAAGAGTGGAGCCCTGTCATCTAAACCTTGACTTAAAAAAACCCAGTTAAATACTAGTTTCGATTTTGACTTTGATATAAGACTTTTTAAAGATTGACCATTTCCATGTGGCAGGCCCTGAGGCGAGAGGACGTGTTTGTGACGTCCAAGCTGTGGAACACTCGCCATCACCCAGAGGATGTGGAGCCGTCACTGCTGAAGACCCTCAAGGACCTGAAGCTGGAGTACCTGGACCTCTACCTCATCCACTGGCCCTATGGCTTCCAGTAAGCACTCATCTCTGTGTGTGTCAGCCATTTCAGTGGACAAATACTTATCCCAACAACATTTAGAGAAACATTCATTGATAAGGGACTGGCCTGGAAGTCCCGACACCCTAGACACAGTTAGGCTCTTCTGTTTTAAGGGTCACCTTAAAACGGACCCTGCGTATTTTTCCAATCTTTAGTAAAAAAAACAGGAAACGGTACTGTTTATCATCCTTGAACTGCACATGAATGCAGCTGTATGACATGATACTTCATGATGATGATACTCAGCGCTATTGTTTTGCATGGAGATGGATCCCTAGCTTCTTTCTCTCTGTTCTCCCAGACGAGGAGACGCTCCGTTCCCTAAAAGCGAAGATGGCACCCTGCTATACGACAACATTGACTACAAGCTGACCTGGGCTGCCATGGAGAAACTAGTGGAGAAGGGTCTGGTCCGCGCCATCGGCTTGTCCAACTTCAACAGCCACCAGATAGATGACATCCTTTCCGTCGCCAGCATCAAACCAACAGTCCTTCAGGTATGTGTGTGTGTATAACATTGTACTGTTCTTGCCTAAAGTAAATTTATATATATTACATGATTACAGCTGGGTTTACACTACCGCCATGACACCAATGTAAAAAGGGTCCATTGAGCATCAAAAGAGTAACTTAATTGTTTGTCAGGTTGCACAGTAGATTATATGCAAACTAGGGCTGATTTTGACTTTTGTTTTATATTAAAGTTGCAATGCGCAACTGAGCTCCTCCCACTTCTAGTTCAGTCCATTTCTAGTTCAGTTTATTCTTTAGAGCTGTTGATTTGATTACGTATGACATTCTCAGGTTTGTTGAGGTGTGTGTGTGTGTGTGTGTGTGTGTGTGTGTGTGTGTGTGTGTGTGTGTGTGTGTGTGTGTGTGTGTGTGTGTGTGTGTGTGTGTGTGTGTGTGTGTGTGTGTGTGTGTGTGTACTTTTACTTGCGTACGACAGGTGGAGAGCCACCCATACCTGGCCCAGGTGGAGCTACTGGCCCACTGTCGGGAGCGGGGGCTGGTGCTGACGGCCTACAGCCCCCTGGGCTCCCCAGACCGGGCATGGAAACACCCGGACGAACCCGTGCTGCTGGAGGAGCCGGTCGTAGCTGCCCTGGCCCAGAAGTACAGCAAGTCCCCTGCTCAGATCATCCTGAGGTGGGTCGGCCCTTACACACACACACACACACACACACACACACACACACACACACACACACACACACACACACACACACACACACACACACACACACACACACACACACACACACACACACACACACACACACACTTTCTCACTCGACATTAAACTAGTGTTTTTGTGTTTATCTATAAGGTGGCAAACACAGAGAGGAGTGGTGACGATCCCTAAGAGTGTGACCCAGTCTCGCATCAAAGAAAACATCCAGGTAACGCAGCCACCAGCCTATTACTTGAGATTAGCGCATTCAGGCAGGAAATCAATGGCAAATCATCATGACAGCGCATCATAGATGTCTCTCTGTTGTCCCAGTGGCAAACTATAACAATATAGTAAATCTAAATGTTTTTTGTACGTGGATCAGATATTTGACTTCAGCCTGGAAGGAGAGGAGATGAAGAGCATAACAGACCTGCACCGGGGCTGGCGATACATTGTACCAACTATCACAGTAAGCAACAAGGGCTCATTGATTATTTGTGTAATTTGCCTTATTTTAACTGTAATGTTTATGTATTTACTTCAAATTCCGTTTGCAGGCGATTAGGTTCTATTTGGACAAACAATGCACCTATCTAGAACTGCCGCTGGACACAAACAAGGAGCAATCCATCTGAACCAATAGTGTTAAAGAATTTAAAAGGATAATGTTCAGGCATGTTAAGATATTATCTTCGTGGACATTTCTGCAGTAATCCACCAATATACTCCCAATACGCCAAAGATGTGAATCCAGAGTTTGGGCGAACGTTAAGAGTTAAGGTTGAAGTTCACGAATGAAGTTAGCGAGGTGCGTAGGTCATTTGTTTTGGAGATTCCAATGAGTTTAATGACGAAGTAGGTCAGCAAGGTCCAACAATCAAAAGTTTGAGGGTGGTGGAATTCGAACAATTGTCCAATAAAGTAGCTTTTCTTTAATATCATGCAGGCTGCAAAATATCATGTCGCTTGGTATTGGATATCGGTGCGTTGCTAATTCAAAGTAAACCTGATGCAGACACACAAAAAGGAGAATATGTGTGTGACTATTGTGCTTTTAAGGTGGATGGGAAAAGTGTGCCCCGGGATGCAGAGCACCCCCACTACCCCTTCAACGACCCCTACTGAACACTCACATCACCCCGCCAACCGCTTCTGTGCCTTGGAAACCAGACCATGGAACTGCAATCCCATCATGCAACACTTTTTATCTAATCAATTAGCTGCGCCACCACCACCACCACAAGTTAACCACATTTGGGAATTAACTAGGCATTTTTTAAAACCTGTCTTATCTGAGTAGTGTCTTATGTATTGCACTTATAATCACTTGAAATTACTCAGTTAAGTGTGTGTATGTGTCTTATGAGTGTATACATGTTCTTTTGTAATAAAGTTTTTTGTTACCTCCCTCAGGAATGTCTTGTTATTGGACATGTTGCACAGTAATGAAGGTCTAAATAAGGCGATGTGATGTTTCACTTTAATTAACTACTTGAAACTAATGACTATTATTCTACATAGCAGATAGATATGCAGAAAATGAACAAGGAATTTCATGAAACTTCAAACACAGTATATTCTAATTGAAACATTACATGGCACAGCATGATCATTTTATTTTTATAGCAGCATTCCTGGTGAAAAACAGTGTACATCCATTTTGACATGTAAAATGACTTATTTCAATAATCCCTTTCAAACAATGTAATTCGTTCTATATACACATTCTATATAACATTACGTTTTAGTTTACGTTTGATGTAAAAAAAATCAGGTCCTACATTATCTACATAACTTGATAATCAAAAGGCCAAAAATTTTGCAGTCTTAATACAATACATATTACTGTAGAATAAAGGCTTTATATCGCCCAGCCAATTACCATCTCATGATTTGATAGAATTGTATTATTAGGTATTCACAGAGTATCTGTGGATACCTATTGTTATATTTTCATTATCTGTGTTTTGTGTGCGTCTGTCCAAACAGGGAACAGTACATGGCATGAACATAGGTATAATAACAGTGAGCGTGGAAGATTAATTCCGCATTAATTAAATACATATGAGTATTATATAATAATGAGCACCGCGTGACATGACATTTGGTTGCATGATCTTGACATTTTGGTAGAAAAATAATCATTGATATGGCTGAAGATTTTAATACATTATACATACATTAGTCTTTCCCCCCCCCCCGCCCCCCAGTGGACGTCAGCGGTAGTAGCAAAAGTTTTCCATTGATGGTGTGGGTGTAATGTTGGTCAGATATAGCGATAGTATTAATAATGATAATGAGCACCGTGTGACGCAAGACATTTGGTAAAAATAATATTTGGCTATGGCTGAAGATTTGAATACATTATTATTATCTTTAGTCTGTTCTCGCCATCCCCTAGTGGACATCAGCTGTAGCAGTAAACGTTTTCCATTGATGATGTGTTGGTGTGATGTTGGTCAGATATAGTGATAGTCTCTCATCTCCTGCAGTACCTCCTCCAATGCTTGCTCCACGGTCAATTTGGGTGGCCTGTGCTTGCGGATGAACTATATTGGAGGAAAGAATGGTTGTTGTTATAATATTTTGTTCTCTGCTGTTTTCACTGGTCGTTTGGTGTAAAACAATAACAACTTTTCTCTCTAAGCAGATGTGGGGTGAGAAAAGGCTCTTGGTCATGGACATAGACATGCACAACGATGGCTGACTACATCTGTAAGGTAACCCCTAGGTTGGCACACTGGGTTATTGGCAGACCAATAACCTTTTAATCGGGCGACTATATTTTCCTAGCTCAATGCAACATGAGTGCCTTTTTAGAAACTCATTAAGAGGCAAAACCTTAGTGTCACATCAGCCCTATTGTCTGTGGGCCCATAGAACCCAGTCAAAATCCAGTCAAGCAAGTCACACCCGTAATCCTCAATCATCACAAAGAAGAATTTCCTAGGTGTTCTCAATCAACCACTAAAACCGAGCAACATCTTTCCTCTAAGCCTTGAGAGTTGAGAATACACAAAGACCTATGAACATGTGAATTACAGAGCTGTCCATGCCATATAGGACCATGCCATATACCATCTATTTGTGATGTAAAACTGTGTAAATGTGTAATTTTTTTATATATTAATTTCTGGGATTTGCAGGATTTTCTTGTGTGCTTATTTCAGTTAGCTGAAGAGGACAATTTGATGTTGCAGCTGTAACCCCTCAGCCAAGAGTATTTAAATGAGTGAATGAACAATGTGAGCTGGGCATACTTGTTTGGTGTCCTCCAGAGTGGTGTAGGTGTAATCTGCCGGACCCAGGCCCTGCACCACACTGTTGTGGAGATGTCTGCTGGCTTGGGCAAACTGTCGGGTCATGGCTAGCTGCTGCCTTAGCATGTTGTTGAGGGCAAACACTGCCGGGCTGTAGGCAGTTAAAGCTGGAGGACACACACACAAACAAACACACACCTTTTAATCATGCTTTAAGGAATGGCTTGAACATAACCAGTTAGACCTGGTTAACCTGTCGAGTCATTTACGGTCAGGAAGATCTGGAAAAACTATTTACTGTAAATCTTTGTAAGCCAAGGCAACATTCTGACACCCAAATACAACAAACTACCAAATCATCTATTGTTTTCAGGATTATTTTATTTGTAGTCAAACTTTTGTTCTTAATGGCCCCCAGAAAAACCTTTAAACGATTCATTACATGTTAATGTTTCCTTGATGTCAAACCCCACTGGCAAACCCAAAGCCACCTTTCTAGAGAGGCAGTCAACGGCTCCATCCGAATCTCCACACAAGCATGTTACATAGTAGGCGTCAGTCCAAAATCCTATTTCCACATAGTATGCAAAGAACTGTTATGTCCGGCAAAATTCGTTGGGTGCAAACTATTGACACAATAGTCGCTTGGTTAACCCACAATGCATTTCAACATGGTGACGAAAATCGTATCCGAAACTTTTATATGTTATTTATAATCACAACAACCCTAGACCAGCAAACTCAATGAACAGGCAACTCAAATAATATATATATGTACATATTATATATAATATAAAACACCTTTTTTTTTCATTATTGCAATCATATATAGACACAATAGATATCATATATATATAGTATATATATCAACATTTTCAAGTAAAGTAAAAGGAAGAAACAGACTTTCTGTGAATGATGGAATTCAACACATCATCGTGCGTTTTACTCAATCTGTGTAACAAAACCTGTTTCAGACAGGTTTGCCTTGGTTCCATTATCTACAACAGCTTGCATCATTAACAGTGTCACCAGGCCTTAAGAAGGAAGCCACTTGTGACTGACAAACATAGAGAGTGGGTTGCTGTTAGGGATACACCGATACCGATACCAGTACTCGGACCCGATACTGTGCTCATGTATTCATACTCGTACTGGTAAAACTTCTCCGATACAACCACCCGATACCACTTTACGCAACGTAACGTTGAAGAGCCAGTGAATCCAAACCGTTTTGTGTTTATTTAATTTTTTTACATGGTAATTTGTCCTATATGCTCGTTAACATTGCCCATGCCATTTTATCACTGTTACTGAATAAGTCCCCAATTTAGAGAAAAGGGGGCACCGGCGGCAGGGTTTGTGTGGACGTGTGGAGCTCTGTCTGGGCAGCGGTTGACTGCAGCGTCCGAGAGAAAGTTGAGCTTTTCTGAAACTCATTGTATAACGCTACGGTTTGTGTGGATGGTGAAGCTCCGTCTGAGCAGCGATTTATTTAATGCCCATGTCCGAGGGTTAGGATTCCCGGACACCTATACTATATGGCTACGGTGTGTGCCGCATTTCATATACAACATCGCTCATTATAAAGCTCATACACCACGACGGTACTAAAAAAGTATCACAAGTTGCTGTGGGCCGTAACCATGGCGATAACTCACCCCCCTCTTCAAATTTGTGTTCCAATTCCTGCTGAAACAGTGGGTTCACTGGCTCGTTAAACTGTATTGGTATTATTATGTACTCATATCGGTACTCGGTATCGGCGAGTACCCAAATGTAAGCACTTGGTCTGAGAAAAAGTGGAATCGGTGCATCCCTAGTTGCTGTAGAACTCAACTCACCCTCGAGGGCTTCTGCACCGACTGTGTGACTGGCCACGGGGGTTGGGTCCACGGAACCCATGCCTACCGCAGGGCCCAGAACAGCCAGACCTGGCGGACAGGAAGTGAAAGCAACACATGATGGTGGAGAGAAATAAGCAGTCGTAGTTGCACGACAGGAACATACTTGACCATTATACTTATCTAACATACAGCGTCATTTGGAACTGCTGCAACAAATAATACGATTGACCATAGAGGCATATATTATTTTTCTATTCCCCGTTGCACTTGATGTTAAGTTACCTCAACGGGGTGGTACGTTTCGCTTAACAGGGTGGCAGAGGATGGGTTAGTTACGCAGTGTGGTAGGTTAGCTTAGCAGGGTGCTAGGTAACCATAGCAGGGTCCTAGGGCTACTTTAGCAGCCTGGTAGGCTAGCTGAGCAGGGTGCTATGTAGGGGGAGCATGGTTACCTGTGGACCAGGCGTAGGACAGCGGTTCGGGTCGTGTTTGCGTGGCTGCCTCTCTCCCAGGCCTCCTCTGTATCGTGGAGCGTCTGGAGCTGGGCGTCAAGGTGCCAGATGAGGACGGCGCAGAACAGCCAGCCGTGTCACGGTTCGCCGCACTCGGACTGCGGTCGGAGAAACTACTGGCGTACGGGTCGTCTCGGTAACCCGAGATCTCCGAGATGTCGTCATCTTCTTTCTGCTTCCTTTTCTTCCTCTTCTCCTCGTCTTCGTCGCTCGCCCCCAGGTGCTCTGAGATCTCGCTGGGGCTGTGGTCTTGCTCCGTCCCAATGCTCAAACTCTCGAAGTCACTGTGATAGTCTGCCGCCACCTCTTCCTCTCCCAGCTCCTCTTCTTTATCCCCCAGCGGCTGTGGTGTCCACGTACGGTCCTCTGCTTTGTGCTTGGGTGGTTGATGGTCCTTCTGGTCGGGGAGAGAGAGAGAGAGAGAGAGAAGCAAATTGCATAAATCAGAGTGACATTAAACAACACTGTTGTTGGGTTTTTACTTCAACTTTTATAAGACCGGTGTTTTTATTCATCATCCTTACCTGCTTTGTTTCCTCAGTAAAATCAGGTACAAGGTCATCCAAAGACATGATGTTGAACTTGAAATCTACTGGAAGAAGAAAGATTATAGAGTGTGACAAAATCAATCCGTGACTGCCTAGCTTAGTGACAGGAAAGACACATATGAAAATCTCTCAATATATATATATATATAATTGATATAATGGATACTTTTGATAACGCATACAAAACAATAAAAAGGCGTATACCTTGTTTTACTACTAGAATGCATGAGGTAAAGAAATGATTGAATGAATTAATAACAAAAAAACGTATCTATCATAAATCATAACACATCTTATCATAAATTTATCATGAAATCTAACTAGCTACTACTACTAACTACTATGATTAATACTATGTATTATACCTTTCTTATAAGACTGTTGTGTGTGAGGCCTTTGAACAGTATTAATCTTTTGCAAACATTGCCTTATCCAACGGATAAGGCACAGCTATGTCAATATTGCGTCGGCAACGCCTGTGTTGTTCTAGATACTTTAATTCCCCTCACCCTCAGAGGAGATGCTGCTGCTCCTGTCACTTTGGAGCCCCTCCTCTTCTGGAGGACCCCCGGGCCCTGCGGGGAAGAGCTCCTCCAGGGAGCGCACCTCGCCACGCCCCCACGATGACGGGGAGGACAGGGAGCGCTGCAGGGGGCTGTGTGGCGAAGACAAGGAGGCCCCGAAGGGAGACGTGGAAGCGGACGGCGTGGCAGAGGAGGGAAGCCTCCTTGGGGCTGGGAACAGCGGGCTAGACGGCACGGGGTCAGGCTTCTCACTAGAGTCCTGAAGGAAGGATGACAATGCAAACATTGTTAGTGAAAAGAGGGTTCAAGTGTGTCATCGCCAGACCAATTCCCAAATGTGTATTAGTCTGGAGTTCATTTCCTAGTTCATTTTCGATTTCATAGTGAGGTTTACAACCTCACTATGTAAGACGCTGGTCACTAAAGTTTGACCAGCAGAATTCATGTAAACGTTTCCATCTAGCTACCTTTCCCACCGTCTTCATGGGTAATCTCCTACGTCGTAAGAGGCTGTCCTCCATCGAGTCTAGTGAGTCTCCCAACAGTTTCCTCATATCCTCCTCATCACTGTCCAGGCTAACTCCGCGGCCCTCTCCTGCCACCGGCTCAGGCTTCACCACACTGGGCCATAGCTTCACAGCACTGGCACTTCTGTACTTGCCAACCGACAAGCCGGCATCAGCAGCAGCAGGGATTTCAACACTGACTTTAGCCCCTTGGGATTGGCTGAGATTGCTGTTAGCCGTAGCTTGCACCGAAGTCTTCTTCAGGAAGCGCTTCCTGGGACTTCCCGGGTCATTGCTCGACAACTGGGGCGACAGGGGGGCCATGGGGAGCTCCGGCGGTGAGTGTCCATGGGGGGGAGAGGGACTGTTGGAGGCTGTTGGAGGTATGGTGCGATGGGGATTCCCCTCGATGGCATGCCCCTGGGTCATGCTCTGCTGGGCTTGCTGGCGGGCACGGATGCGCCCCTCAATGGAGGCCAACCTGCTCAGGGCGGCACTCTGGGCGCCCTGCTGGGAAGAAGCCACAAACCTAGAAGCAGGAGATAAGAAGCACAGACTTGCATCAAGTCCTTTATCGGGGTTAAGGTCTCACTGGTTCAAATGAGATCAAATCAGATGAGAGCAGGATGGTAAATTAACTAAACTCCCCATACTCTACATTGGCTCGGGATGTAATAGATGCTGGACAGGCAGACATAATACGGATACTTCATTTTTAACATGTCACTATTATTAAATCAGCATTGTTAAAGTATTGTGGATCAAATGTTAACATTCATGTTATAGTCGTATCTACCTTAGTGTCATGATCATGTGATCGGATCATGTGTCCGTATTACATTACCTTCGTTCTGGGGGGTGCTGTGTTTGATTCTTTCTAAATTGAGGGGACTGGGTGCTAGCCATGGCCTTTGGTATAGCTTTCTTCAGAAACCGGTTCCCTCCTCCTCCTTCTCCAAGTGAGGTTGAAGCTCTGAAATCCTAGGAATTTAAATCATACAGATGTATTGTTGTTTTTTAACCATTTAATGCAGTTGTTGTTTGTAGTTTATAACCAAATGGATACAATCACGGAACAGCAATGGGATTTGATAAATGTTTTACTCTTCTGTTTGATTTATGACTGGCAGTTTGATCCCGTTTTATTCAGTACCTGAGGTGAAAGCACTTCTCTCCCCTGCTTATTTGTATTGGTTGTGTCCCCATGCTCTGTGACTGAGCTGACAGAGGACAGGTCACTCAGGTCCAGCGATAAAATGTGTGTGTTCGAGGGAAAGCGGCTCTTTTGAACTGACCCTCCTCCAGGACCCTGAGAAGAAAAAAATAATAAAAAACGTAAACACAGTCTCTACACAAGTCATGTCCCCAATAAATAACAAAATCATAAAAATAAATACTCACTGTATGTCTATATGCCTGAGCTCCAGGTCCATGACTTTCGAACCGATTCGTTAGCTCGGTGGCGTTTGCATCGTTTCTCTTCGCGGAGAGCAGCGCCTGGGCTCGGTCCAATGCTGAATTTCGACCGTCACGGTTCCACATTATTTGAATGAGTAAAAACACTCTATGTGCATATACCCGTGAGTATACTCATTAGCAAATAGTGGCTCAAATACTAGTAAACAATACTGGGGTCTCGAATCGTCCGTATTTTAGTGTTCGTAAATCGTCAATCAAATGGAGACAAACCATGGATCAAAACATGAGTGAATAAAAAAAAAGAATATTGAGGTTTTCATGTGGCGTCCATAGTTTCCATGGCGAGAAAATGTGCGCTGTTGTTTACAAATGACATCATTTCAACGCATCTACGGAAAGCGAGGAGGAAATACAGTATTCGCTGACCTCGTCGTATGGATTAAATAGGGACTGTTCACCTAAAAACAACAATAACAACAAACAATAAGTTAAACAACAATAACAACAACAGTCAATCCATAATTAAAGGCAGCAGCAATCAGCAAGCTTACAAGTAACACAAAGAGTGGGTTTGCCCAAAATTGATAATACATCGGTCACTGGTGCTGTGCTTTCTTGCAAATGCTATTTGAAAAGTTTTCGCAGCCTACGCGATAAAGTAGTGTCAGTGTACTTGTCTTTTTACTTTAACTGCTACCCACGTGTTTTACTTTGCACATGACGCCACGGTTCTTAATTGTAGACATACAACCATAATTTTATGCGAATTCATATTGTGGGGGGAAAATTTGTATATTTGCAGGTCTTCAAATGAATGGCTACCTAGAATGTATGGTCTATTGCCTCCTCTGATTTTGCGTTTACATATGGTACATATGGTAGAAATAACGGGGTGATGGTTGTTTAAGCCCTTATACATCATTTGTTGTAAAATAAATAGGTTTCAACGCTAGTTTTGAAATTGGGTTTGAAAGCTGTAAAGGCATTATCAGTGTCAGATGGTTGTTCCCTTACTGTGTCATGAGGTGACGAAATACATCATAGATGTCAGGTATGGGGTTGCAACGGGAACAGGATGGGGGAAGTCCTACGATTTTCCGAGGGGCGCTCGATGTAACCCGAGTACTTCCGAAAAATAACTCGTGGTCTCATTTCATTGGCTAGGCTCTTGTCCAATCAGCCACGGCCATCTGTGCAGGAATAGATAGTAAAGCCCTTCTCGTGCTGCGTTTCCTTAACGGTATATAGCTTTATTTAAGACGGGACCTGTTCGATTTACCTGCCATTCGTTGGAGAAGATTGAAACCATGAAGCTCGCAGTCGCAGTAGCCGTCCTTCTTGCATCGTTAGCTATCACTATTGAAGCTACTGTGTACTTCAAGGAACAGTTTCTCGATGGAGGTACAGTACCAATTCATTATGCAGTGGGTTGAATGTTTTAAAGTGCACACAACTTTACATTTGATGATTTTCATTTTGAATTTGAAAGAACCATGATGATCATGCTGGATAAGTTGAGCACACCTATCGTTAACGTTATTACCTAAGCTAACACGTTGAAGGGCGTATAGTGTACGTGAAGACCTGTGGTTCTAGGTTCTGCTAATGAACGTTATTACAAATATGAGTGAATGCAAACTGTCACAAATGTATTCAACTGTAATGCAACTTATACACTTTGTGTGGCGTTGTTCAAGCAATATTACACAATTATAACCCCATGTTAACTGATTATCTTCTATTCCTCCACTTTTGGTTTCGGTTACAAGTCACAGACTGTGGCAGTAGTTTAGTGCCCTTAGAAGATACAACACACTGAACTACTATTACAAGGGCATGTCGATTAACATTAAACATGACGTTATTAAATGGAGCGGAATGTTACGTTTCAGATGCCTGGAAGAGCCGGTGGGTTGAGTCCAAGCACAAATCGGATTATGGTGTGTGGAAGCTGACTGCTGGCAAATTTTATGGCGATGCCGAGGCAGATAAAGGTAATTTGCATATCGCATTCACAAGTGTCATTGTGTTGAGCATCACACTGATTCCAAGAAAGACCATGCAATCGGGTGGCGGGCAGCAGTGGAACCCCTTTGAACGGTTGATAACCAAATGCAAAAGAGTTAAGGTGAAACCAGAAAGTGGTTATGTATACATGTAGATGAATGGCAGTAAGAATTAAAAAAACTAAACACTGTAACTACTTTTGTGTTAAGGTGTCCAGACGAGCCAGGACGCTCGCTTCTATGCCATGTCCAGCCGCTTCGAGCCGTTTAGCAACGAGGGCAAGCCCCTTGTGGTCCAGTTCACGGTGAAGCACGAGCAGAAGATAGACTGCGGAGGTGGCTACGTCAAGATCTTCCCCGCCGACCTCGACCAGACCAACATGCATGGAGACTCGCAGTATTACATCATGTTTGGTGAGTGGGTGTGTGGGTGCGCATTTGAGGCTCTGTGCATGTATGTGTGCTTTAGTCAAGTTCCTGTTTGAGGAAGAAGGGACTTTGAAACATTGACCTTTTTGTGCAGGTTTTCTTTTCCTTTTCCACTCACTATTTATTTTATTTATTCTAATGGGTTTGTCTGTTGCTCTTCTTCCAGGCCCTGACATTTGTGGGTACAGCACAAAGAAGGTGCATGTGATCTTCAACTACAAAGGAAAGAACCACCTCATCAAGAAGGACATCAAATGCAAGGTATCTATTTATGTGTTGTTTATTTTGTTAAAGGGGATGCCTAATGGAACTGGTATCAATGTATTCAAGAAACATTCCGAAAGGTGGTCCAAACACATAATTACCATGCATAGAATACAATATTCTCGTCCATTATTGATTTATTACAAACTTCTCTACAAAGTCTAAGTACACATTGTTGAACTTGAGACAACAAATGGGACTCTTCACTCCTTACAATTATTAAAGTGATAGACAACAGAATTTACTATTATGTTGTGTTCCATCAAATCCATTGCAATCTCAGGTAGAATCAGTCTATCTAATTCCTCCAATTCATTCAAGCAGATTGAATGGGTGAAGTTTATTCACCCTCTTGGCTATACAGCCAAGCGGTTGACCAATTACCGTCCACTCACAATGCTGCAACAGTTTGAGGAAGTACAAACTGCACAAAACCTCAAGGAGGGGGGCGGGGATTCAGACCACGCCCATACAATCCTGAGTCTTTCCAAGACAGTGTGTATAGGCTAACGTTGAGATGTCTATTAACACACTTTTCTTTTTTACATTTTCTTGACAAGATGTATGCAAGGTGTGCAGTAGATACATCCCTCTCTGCTATTCAGATTGTTATTTTAAGTTTTTAGATCCTGTTATCCAACACATTAAATCTCTCGCTCTCGCTCTCTCTCTCCAGGACGACGAGCTCACCCACCTGTACACGTTGATCCTGAACCCGGACCAGACGTACGAAGTGAAGATCGACAACGAGAAGGTGGAATCCGGCAGCATGGAGGAGGACTGGGACATGCTGCCCGCCAAGAAGATCAAGGACCCCCAGGCCAAGAAGCCAGAGGACTGGGACGACCGCGAGAAGATGGACGACCCCACCGACACCAAGCCCGAGGTAGGAAGACACGCGGCACTCACTCAATGGTTGGAGGGGATAAGAGAAGATGAGATAATACTTGATTCATCACAGATGGGAGACGTTTTGTTGTCACATGCACAGGAAAGTAGTAGAATTAGGCCTAAAAAAGTAAACATTTTAAAACATGAATAAACTACCAAAACATATACTGAAGTAAGTACACAATATAAGTAGTGATAAACGTAAACATTACCGACAGTAGAATTCAACGTTATTGACAGTATATGCTATATTATGAAACCTACATTATTGTACATAAGTATCTAAAGTGTCTAAGTTCTCTAAGTGTCTAAGTATCAACTGTTATATGAAATCAGTCACACTATTGTAGTAAGTAAAATGGTATCGTTCACCAATTCTGAGCATTGACCAAGCTTCTTGGGCCAATCAGGAGAAAAACGGAAAAGCCTATGCCAGCAGGATGATGAGTGCCACCATTGTATGGTGTATCAGGGGTTCACTGTGACAATGCGTTGCAGGACTGGGAGAAGCCTGAGACCATCCCCGACCCTGATGCCACCAAGCCCAGCGACTGGGACGAGGACATGGATGGAGAGTGGGAGCCGGCCATGATCACCAACCCAGAGTACCAGGTACACCCGTCTGCCACAGTTGTATGGATGGGGCACTTATCACTCAATTAGTGATCGTTTTATTTTCGAATAAAAAAAGTAAACTGAGGCTGATATTGAAGAGATGGTATTACGTGTTCCTTCAAGTTGAAATGGAATGAGACGTCCTCCTCTGACTCATTGCTCTACGACTCTACTCCATCAAATATAAATGAGTAGTTAGAGTAAGGGAGGGAGCAAGGTGTTTCAAAATAACAGGCTCCCCAGATCCTGCAATTTGTTTTAGAATAAGTAAGCCGATTTCCTCTGGGGTGGACAAGGGAGGTCCTTGAATTTCCACCTCCTGTCAAAATAAATCTCAGAACAATCAGGGATAGTGTTTCAGAGTCTTATGTGTAGCTAAGCTATACTGTAGATGATAACACAAGACCCCCCCCACATGATGATCGTCAGTGGTTACCATGCTTGCACCAGCGTCCTGTTTCCTGGCCAGTTACTTAGTTACTGGCATAGGGACGTTTGGTGGAGGGTGGCAAGTTGCGCAAGTCATGTGTGGTTGTTATCATGGACATGGGTCCACATTTGCGGAGGCTTAATAAGCTGTACACTGCAACTGCAACCTGCTGCGTTTCACTTTGCCCCTGGATTCCTGTTCTTGTTTTTAAGAGGTGCTTTATCATTCTGCTTTGCACTATAAAAAAAAACTATGCTGAGATTTCTATGCTGAACAGGTTCAGCATGCTTTTAAAAACGTTCCCAGCTGGTGTAATTGAGAGAATAATATTATTAGGTTCTTGTGAGTTGAAGATATACACACTTTTGAAGACTTTTTTGTTGTGGCGCTATAGAGCTGCAGCCCACTTCCAGTATTAACTATAGTGATCCTCTTTTTCACTCAGGGTGAGTGGAAACCCAAACAGATCGACAACCCCAACTACAAGGGAGCCTGGGTTCACCCAGAGATCGACAACCCAGAGTACTCTGCTGACGACACTATGTACAAGTTTGGCAGCATTTCTGTTTTGGGCCTTGACTTGTGGCAGGTAAAGATGCTCCAGAACGCTCTCAAACCAATCCTGATCTGTGTGGAATAGCAATTGTTATTCCATCCCAATCCCAATATATCAAGTTATTTTGAAGTGTTGTCTGCCGATGGGACAATTTGATTCCAAGCCATTCTTAATCGCGTTAACAATTTTATTGTATTCATTTTTTAATAGGTAAAATCGGGCACCATCTTCGACAACTTCCTGATTGCTGATGATGTCAAAGAAGCCGAGGAGTTTGGGGTAGAAACCTGGGGCAAAACTAAGGTAGCCCAGTTTTACAATACTAACAATGCTAACTCCATGTAACTCCACACGTAGTCTGGCCCAATGCGTGGCTTTTACCGGTTAAGCTCCCTCACTATAATTAGCATTCGGATCCATGGTTGCAGCCCACCACTAGTCCACCGAGCTGGTCGTTCCGCCCCCACGACAAGACCAATCCTCCTAAACACAGCTCAAGGGCCACCCGATTGGCCTGCCCAAAGGGTTAGGGTCTCTTGTACAATGAGTGTCACAAGAGCGACTGGAAATCGAGGCTACCTCACACGTCACGTTGTATGAAATGCGTATTGGGTTCTCAAGTGGTGGATAGCAGCCCCATGCTTTGATTTGAGATACACTTAAACCCTCTTTGACTTCCAAAAGCTATTTTATTTCATTGGACATCCATTTGCCCAAACACCCAATAAAATTGCATGGAGCACTCATATTAGCACACGCCGTCGAAGAGCTCACTCAGAATAAATTCTACACTTCCACAGTTGTTGCATAAAACCGGCTGTGCAGAGACATTTTCTGCCAATGAAGTGCCCATTAGGATACTTATGTACACACGGCATGGTTGGTTATGTAGTGACATGCTCTGGCCAAATGCCTGCACGGCTATAAAGATACATTTGTAATATTATGCATAGATATTTTTTCTGAAGGTGAACATGAAGTGCTAAACAATGACGGTTTCACTGGGCCCAGTAGAACTCTTGAAGCTGCATGGCTGCCAAGCTCTCAAAGACACCCTTCAAGATGTTGAAATTCCACAATTAGAGAACACACACTTTGAAGTCAAGGGGCCAGAAAGGAAGAAAGCATTGGGCCAGAACAATTTTTAACTTCTCAAACAACGCTGCTCCTGTCCGATCAATTTAGTTGAAAATGGTAATTGTATTATGTATAGCATAATCTTGGGTCAGTAATAATTGATAATAATATTTTGACCAGAGATGGCGCTGTTCCTGTGTTTTTAAATTTTGGAAGCCCTTTTAAAAAGGACCACAGCACACACTGTTGTGAGTTTCCTTTTCCTTACGGTAGCTTATTTTTTTTCCCCACCAGGAACCAGAGAAGAAGATGAAGGATGAGCAGGAGGAGGCAGACAGGAAGTCGAGGGAAGAGGAGGAGAAGAACAAGAAGGATACGGATGGTGCGGATGAGGAAGACGAAGATGACGAGGAGGGAGGGGACGAGGAGGGAGGGGACGAGGAGGATGGAGAGGACGAAGGAGAGGAAGAGGCACCCACAGAAGAGGACAAGGAGAAACCCATTAAGAATGTCGAGTTGTAGAGGCGTGGCGGACATTTTGTCAACATGGGAGGGACTGCTGGGCATCTTTTTCCAGCAGGGAAATAACAACGTCAACATCAAAATGGCAAAACCTCATGGACACTGGCAGCAGCCATAGCTTCACAGTGGTAGCAGTTGAGGAGTTTAATAGTTGTTGTTTTTAAATTTTACTTCATTTCTTTCCCTGAAGTTGAAAAAAGGTTTTTCAAAATTATTTGTCTGCCCTCGAGAATTTTTGTTTATAAAGTTTAAGATTGATTTACTTCAAGCCATTTGAGTTTGGTTTAATATGTCAGCTCCATGCCCTTTTCCATAATGCTGGTTGATTTACTTTTTGTCTTCTTCGTAAATGGCCCAATCGACTAAAGTAAATGGAAATGTGTACGATTAATTTAACAGATTTTATTAATATTATTTGCATTCAATGAGCCTTTTTAGCCCACCATTTAGACCTTCCTTAGGTCAAGTCATGTCGAACTGACCAACAGATGAAGATATAGTACTAAAGTGAAAGAGATTTTCACAAGATGTTTTTTATACTTTGATTTTGTTTACCTTTATTATAATCACCTACTCAAAGGAATGCCTTGACGTTTTGTATTTTATTTGTTTTAAACCACTGTCAAAAGCCGGATATTTTCCCTTCTACTCTTAATTGAAATTGTATCGATCCATTGATCAATTAACTCATCTTTGCTCATAATGTTGACTATTTTGGGAATATATAGTAGCGTTATTCATACATACATACATAGTCGTAGTGACTTGACATTTGTTAAGCACAGACAATTGTAATCGGTGCAATCATAAATTATTTTTAATTCATAGTTTTGAGACCGGAGCAATACGTGTGTGTGCGTGTGTGTGTGGGTGGATGGGGAGAGACAGACAGACTAGTGGAAAAACTGATTCACGACTCTTCTTTTATGGATCTTTACTCAAAATGCCAACTGTCTTAATATCGGTTTCAGTCAATAAAATAAAGCCTTTCTCTCGATTCTGTGACATCTGCGTCATTTCATGTCTCCAAATGTTCAATAGGCCTACATAGATCTTCAGGATTGGTTCATAGTACTTTTCTACTCTATTTAGCTGATATAAGCCTATATATATATATAAAAAAAACGTTCAATTCCGGTGTTAAGATGCGCTTGTTATGAACGCATGCAGGCATCAACCACCGCACAATCCGGACGGACGCGCAAATAACGGAGCCCTATTTTCGCCCCCAGTGTGCCTTGTCTCAAGCAGCAAGTAGATGGCGTCTGAGCCCACTTCGACTACCCAGCGAGACAGCTGAGTCACACGCACACGCACAGAAACCACCGTCGGAGGGGAAGGGAACAGTAAAGACATTTCTGCAAGCGCGCCGTGGCTTTGGTCCTGACAGCCATTCAGCAAACGTGTCGAAAAGATGCAGACGATCACGCTGAAGACCCTCCAGCAACAAACGTTCAAAATTCAGATAGATCCAGAATGGACGGTGAGTAGAAGTTAGGAGGGCTGAAGTAAACACGAGCAGGTCAGGGGGACGGAATCTCTCCCAGCAGGAGGAAGGGCCTAGCTGGGGGCGATTTCATTATCAGCACAGGCGTGCTGTTTACTTTGTTGTATTTGTTCAAATGATCTTGAACCACTGTTACAAATGTTGCAAAGCGATATAGAATCGCGTTGCTTGGTAGTGTTTTGTAATCCTGACCTCACAGCTTTGTGTCTCACCGTGAATGACTGTGCAATATTTTTTGTTGTTGAAACAACCCTCTCAGTGGATGCAGAAGTAGTGGCACTGCTGGGCAGACTGGGCAGACTGGCCAGAAGGCTTTGGCTATGGAAGTGGACGTTCTAGACATTTCCTACTTCAAATATGAGGAATAGTTAACAGCATGGCACGTTCAGTTGTCTTCTGTACAATGTGTTATTAGAAAAGGTGATCGGCCCATGTGCCCTTTAGTTAGGCCTACTTAAAATATACATTGTTAACGTTGGGAGTTATTGTAGGTAACGGTGTCGATTTAGTGTTATCACTTCTTTTGTAACCTGTGTTGGACATGCTACAAAAGGCGAACATTAAATCTCCTATGTTGCCTGAATCGGGTCTACTGAGAGGTCTAAGTTACAATTGTGGGGTTTACCTGGCCATAAATGTTTGACCTGTCATTGCATTTCAGGTGAAGTCTTTAAAGGAGAAGGTAGAAAAGGAGAAAGGCAAAGAAACCTTCCCGGTGACAGGGCAAAAACTAATCTATGCAGGTGAGCAAGAGAATATATTTTACAGAGGTGACAGTGGCACTAACCGAAAATGTGTTTTATAATTGAGCTGGAATTAGACTAATAAAAAGCTCATGAATAATCCACCAGTCTTATATTAACCTTGATTTGGCCTGTTTTTGCAAGTGATATGATACTTAAGCAATATAACAAGATTATGTCACTGAATGCTATTACACAGATGTTTGACTTTCAATATACATTGGTTGTTGTAGATGTACAACTTGATTTGAGACAAAACAGACTTTGAATCAAATGCCACACTTAAAGAAAAAAGTAAAATTGTTGCTGACATTTTGGAGTAATAATTTGACACAGTACAGTTTTTGTTTGTCCACTTTTTATATTTTGATGTTTTAAATGAAGAATTGATCTTTCTCTGGCACAGGTAAAATTTTGAATGATGACGTTCCCTTGAAAGAGTACAAAATCGATGAGAAAAACTTTGTAGTGGTCATGGTGACAAAGGTAAGGGCTTTTCAGTGTAACACCCTTCCTACATTCACCTTATCTGATCCTGTTTAATCGCTGGGTTCCATCATGCCCGTTCTGGTTTGGCCTTAAATGGATTAAATATTCGTTATGATACCAATATTACTAGAAATATAGCTTCATAAAATCTACATTCGCAAAGTATTTGCGAAAGTATTACTTTGTGTTTTAATAGTTTAATGGACGTTTACTTGATATGCTTATATAACCTTTATATGTTTGTAATGTAATAACTTGTATGTAATAATTTGGGGAATCACACAAAATTCCCTACAATGTTTTTGTTGAGTGAGACAAACTCAACAAACTCTTTTCTAGATCATTTCTTTATATCCTATATATACTGTAGCTATATACTTTAAATGCACATCACAGAAGATTATAGTGACATAGAGAAAAGTTTGTTGATGTTTTTTCAATCGACAAGCCCCAATGTGTTCAGTGTCGCATTCAGCACACACACATGCATACACACATGCACATGCACACACACATACAAATATATATATATATATTGTAACCTGTAAGCAAACTGTTGTCTCGGAAAATAACATTATAATGTATGCAGAAGACAATAAGACATGTAAAAAAGAAGCAGTCAACTGAATGAAGAGTGTCCATTTAAACTGTGACCTTGACAAAGCCCATTTGGCCAGTTGCCTTTATCCAAGGTTGTTCACTAGTTTTATTTAACTTTCCCAGCCCAAACCATCAAATGCTTCACAAACTGCCCCTCAAGCTTCCCCAACGCGCCAGCACATCCCAGCCCCCTCTCCGACCCCGACAGCAGCTGAGGCCCCTGGCCCCAGGCGAGTGCCCCCGGCAGCAGCAGCAGCAGCACCAACGACTCCAGTGCCTGCCCCCTCCGTCACCCCGCTCCCGGGCACCACAAACTCAGCGGCCCCATCTGACACCCAGACTTCAGCCAGCCCGGCGGGTTCTCTGCCCCCAGGAGCAACGCCAGACAGGGAGGCCCCTCAGAACGGGACCCCGGCTACAGCTCCGGCCCCTCCCCCTGCCGCCTCAGTCTCTACCTCCTCAGCCTCCCCAGCCTCCACGCAAGGCTTAGTTACCAAAGACCAGGAAGATGTTAAAGTCACAGAGCAGGCTGTAACGTTGGGCGCCGGCCTGGAGGAGCCCCCTGCCCAGGCCGAGGGCCCCGTCGCGGGTGAACAGCAAGAGGAAAAGCCCCAGGAAGAGACTGAGACTGAACCATCTGACACACCTCCAGTCCACTCTGGGGCTTTCGGGTTGGTGAAACATACAGGCATTCATTCAAAACAATCGTTCCACATTACATTAGATGACATACTCTTTTAGTAGCATCATATCAAAAATAATACTGGAAATATATTTTGTATTTTTTAGTGCAGTATCTTTTAGTGCAGTGCCCATTGAAAACGTGCCCGTTGGGAACGTGCCGATTGCTTGGCCCCCGGTATTGTTGCTTGCGGCTTTCTTGAGGACCGCCTATCCAAACAACTTCACACTCGACATTGTACTTCCATGTTTGAAGTCGATCGGATGAACGGGTGTTGGAGAAAATTGAAGGACAGATATACATAGAGACTCCTCTAATTATAGTTGGATTGTTTTAGTCTGTATTTACGCAATCAATCAGTATTATCTGTAAACATTTCATTCTTAATTCAGATATGATTATATATGCTATACAATATTCTATTACTATAATAAGCTATGTCAACGACAGCCATTAACAGTCATAGTAGAAAAGGAGATTGGATTGCAGGTTGAAAAGCATGTTGTTTCTTTTAAGTGTTTCTTTTTCTTCACATTTCTCTCAAAGGCTTGTGGACGATCTGGATCTGCTAGAGGAGGCTGCTTCAATACTGGGTAATGAATGTGTAATCACCTCCTTCCTTCATACTTCAGTCTTCCATTTCCCTCTCCTCTCTAAGCTTTGGTGTTCCCCTCCCTCCGTCCTTCCTTCCTTCTCTGAATCTTTTCTCCTCGAATCTCTTCCATCCCCATAACCGTCTTTTGGTCGACCCTCTTTGACGACCTCCTGATCCTCTCTAACTCCCCCACAGTGACGGGCCAGGCCTATGAGAACCTGGTGTCGGAGATCATGTCCATGGGCTACGAGAGGCAGCAGGTGGTGTCCGCCCTGAGGGCCAGCTTCAACAACCCAGACCGCGCGGTGGAGTATCTTCTCATGGTGAGGTCACGCATGAGCACTGCTGCCCGGAGTGTCTCCCCGGTGGCACACCACAAGTGTACAGTGTGTCGGAGGGCGGTTAGAGTCTATGCAGTAAGATGCTTAGCCTTGCACGCTACCCCAACAAACAGCCACAAATCCAACAAACACCAACAAATGCAAAAAACAAAAACAAATGCCAGATAAAAACGAACATCGGGCCAGTGTGCCAAACTGGTTGGTGGTCGTTGGCTGTTGTAGGATGCAACATGTTGAATTGGTTTTGGCCGACTTTGGATGCATGCTATAAGGTGGGTGTTGTTGGGGCAGTGTGCAAGCACCTTTAGAGGGCGAGCAGACACTTTAGCTTAGCTACGGGTAGACTGCGGACATTGGGGGTTTGAACCCGGCACATTTTGGCTGGGAGTCAAACACCCTGAACCACTAGACTATCCTGCACCTCCTCCCCGCTGTCCGGTAATGTAAAGAAAGGATCATTGTTGTGGTTTGCAGGGTATGCCAGCAGAGCCTGCTGGTCTACCCGCACAAGAGCCACTGACGCTCAGTGCTCCATCCAACCCCCCTGCCTCCATACCTGCCCCCCCGGATCAACCCCTACAGGCATCAGCACCCCCCAACAGTAAGCACCCACACATACACACACGCACACACACACACACACACACACACACACACACACACACACACACACACACACACACACACACACACACACACACACACACTCCCAGACACATCCACTCACCCACTCACCCACATACACACCCATTTATCAAAGGACAACTAAGGGATTTTTCAACGTGGATCCTGTTTTCCCATCATTTTGCCATCAGGTGATTAATGCGGACAACAAACAACCACTCTTAGAGGACGTACATTGACAGGGCGCTATTGCTCCATAGGGTTACATTGCAGCCCGTGTCATGGCTGCAATGGCTGTAGCGCTCTCGCTCAATACTGGACCAATTTACTGAATAATGTCACTTAGACCAGTGGTTCTCAACTGGTCTGGCCTTGGGACCCACATTTTCCTATGGTCATTAAGTCGCAACCCACTTTTATACAATTCAAACCAAGCACATTTATTTCTCAAAAATGGGTCATCATGACCTTTTTTAAACATAATAAACAAATATTTTCATCCTCCCTGCATTCAAAGCCCATTACTCTAGCAATAAGAAAATAGAAGAAGTAGAAGTAAAAAAAATAAGTAGTAGTAAAAATTGTTATTTTATTATTATTTTTACCACACACTCCTTGACCCATTCATAAAAAGTCCATGACCCACCAATATGCCAATATGTCTACACTCTAGACTACTTTTGTCTTCAATATCCACTTCTAGGTACCTGCATAGGAAGACTTCAACTGCCCCCAACCCTGACAAAAGCAAAAGTCATTTAACCTGGAGTATATATTTTTTAATTGTAATTTTAATAATTAATTATATTGTCAGTTGCGATTTTTGCAATTACATGAATTTTACAAAGGAAAAAGTCTGCTGCCACTAGGTACATATCTTGTCAGTGTAATGTCTCACTATTCAAGCCCTACCTGAATATAGCCCTGGTTTTAGTTTAGCTTTGTTTCTCACTGCTCTCTAAAGCTGAATCTACAGTTCTGCTTACAGCACGTTTGCCAAGATCCACGCTGTGACTCAGAGACACCACTCAGATCTTCGCAGAGCTGCCTACATTTATTCTTTCATGTCACATTAACGTGTACACAAGGGGGCAGTATAGTGTCCCCGACCCCAGATGTAGGTGAACCAAAGAGCAAATCCGTCAACCTAATCGTTAGGTCAAAACAAGAAACGACTCCCGTTCCCTGCTCGACCAATCAGCGATTACTCGACGCAAACCCTTGCAGAGAAGGGTCACTCCCTGCTAACCCCTGGGAGGACTGCGCATATTCGCGTACACATAGGTCCAAGACCGGCAAAAGGGGTGTGTACAGGCCTCTTGAGTAGGGACGTGGATCTTCACGTATCTTCGCATATGTGCTGTAGGCAGAAGTTTAATTTGGCCTCAACTTGAGTGCACGTTGTTCCTCCTCCCCAGCAGGGGCAGTGCCTGTGAACCTGCTCCCTTTGGTCGGTGGTGGTGGTGGTGGTGGTGAAATTGGTGATATAAGTCCAGGGGGAACAGTGACAGGGAACCCTCTGGAGTTTCTGAGGAGCCAGCCTCAGTTCCAGCAGATGAGGCAGATCATCCAGCAGAACCCTGCTCTGCTACCAGCACTGCTACAACAGCTTGGCAGAGACAACCCCCGGCTCCTGCAGGTACTTCCGCCCCACTCGATACTGACTCGTGTGTGTTTGTGTGTGCGTGTGAGAGATCTAGGTTGGGGGCATGCGGTTTTATTGGATGATGAAGGATCCAACCCAACCGTGCCTAAAACAACTCGCAGGACATATCACACGTGAGCCCATCCGTGCGAGATAAAAAAGACGCAAGATGAAATGCCCACACAGGTGAAGGTGACCGCGAAGCCTGCGGTTTTACCATCCAAACCCAGCTTTGCCAGCTAGAACCCCTTCGCTGGAAGCGAAAGAGAACACTCATGAAAGCACCAATGTGAAATATTATGTTTGTTCTGTCTGTACATATTATGTATAATATATAAAGTATAGCGAATATAAAATGGCTCTCAAGTGATTATGTCTCTCAAATTGTACAGTATATAGGCTAATACTTAATACAATATTTGTGCTTGTGTGTGAGATGCGTCATGTAGAGTTTGACAAGAGTTCTCAACAGTTTGATAAGTTATTCGTCCGTTTCTTTAATTCTATAAGTAAAGAGATGTCATTGTTGGCATTATTATTAAGTCCTACCTTTTCTCCTATGGATGGAGGCACTCTCGCACGTTCCAGCCCACGCATCGATGGTTGACTGACAACGAATGACCCCTTTAGTTGTTGCGCCAATGCATTTGTCCATACAAATATTTATACCATTAAGTCAATTAGAGGACTGCTTTATCCATAGAGACGTACAGGCTATTTTAGATACATGCCAAGAAACATGTAGAGGAATGTATCTTCCCCTTGCCATTTGAATTCAAACCCAGTCAGAGAGTCCTTCAAAACACCCTAACTAACCACAAGATGACCCTGCCTCCTTATCTCTGCAAGGCATTTCCAAAGGTTATCTTTTATTCCTCATAATCATTCCTGTACTATTTACAGATTTGCTATACTTTCCACAGCAGTCAGGAGGACAATCAATTACTTACAAATCCTGTTTTTATTTTCTTTATGTGTTATTACAACTTTCTCTTGTTTTGCTCTGAAGCAAATCACTCAGCACCAGGAGCGCTTTGTCCAGATGCTGAACGAGCCCCGCAGTGGGGGGGATACCCCTGGAGGGGAGGGGGCGGCGGGCCAGGGGTCACCACAGACCAACTACATCCAGGTCACCCCGCAGGAGAAGGAGGCCATCGAGAGGGTAGGGATGAGGGAATCACTAGTGTATGTGTGTGTGTGCATCTCTGTCTGTCTATGGCTGACTGCTTCTCTAATTATAGTTGTGGCCACAGTTGCCATCACAGGTGTCGTCACGGTTAGCAGCATTACAGTGAGTGAGGTGGTTTCCCAAATCCTACAACGTGTGCGTCCTCATGTTTCAGCTAAAAGCCCTGGGCTTCCCCGAGGGACTGGTCATCCAGGCCTACTTTGCCTGCGAGAAGAACGAGAACCTTGCCGCAAACTTCCTGCTCCAGCAGACATGGGACGACGAATGAGCGTCCCAAACCGCAGAGAGACCACGCTGCACCACATGAGGGCCATGAGGGGGATGGAAGGAAAGGACATTTGCAAGGGGGAGTGGGCACTTTGTTCCGGGCAAGGGGGTGTGGGTCTACGGTGATGATGCTGTTGATAGTGACACCGGCAGTAATGGTGAGGTGGTGATGATGAGGAATAGATAGGGACATTGAAGGTTTGACACACTGTTTAAAAGCTATCTGTGCTGTGCCGCTGCCGGTTCGCCACAGTGATGTGATGATGTCATTGTCTTGCATCTCTATTTGCTGCTACTATGATTACTGCTGCCCCCTCCGCTTTCTCGTCACACTAATTATGAGAGAAGGTATGGTTTTGTCATCAAAGGTAACAACGTTCGTCAGATGGGCAATTCAACCATGTGAAATAAAGTGGTTGACAAGTCATCCTTACATGTGAAAAAGTCATCGTTGACACATAACAAACAAACAAAAGCCTTCTATAGACAA
The DNA here is from genome assembly GCA_026745465.1 of Lota lota. NCBI lineage: Eukaryota > Metazoa > Chordata > Actinopteri > Gadiformes > Lotidae > Lota > Lota lota. The sequence goes on along the minus strand of JACYXH010000091.1, from coordinate 2,735,625 downwards.
TCTTTGACAAAAAACAATAACGAGATACGGCATTTTACATAGATGCTAGGTGAGGTTCAGTCTATGTCTGGTAAAATCACCTGGCCCTTATCTAAGCCAATACAATACAGAAACTGTTGATGTCCCCATTAAGGTGTTGGTTGTTACTTATTATATATATATATATATATATATACCAACACATACACTACAGTATCATGTGTGAGAGGACATGAATACATTTGTGTTATGAATGTGATGAAGGCTTAATATCTTGTCATTGACAATATGTCATCATGTTGGCATGTTGGTGTTACAATAGACAGACAGACCTAGACCTCTAATATGAAATCCAAAATTTATATTTGATTTCCCTGTTTCAGTTTGTCTTGTGGATTCTATATGGATCTTTATGCTGTAAGCTTGCAGATTGGGCCATTGCTCCTACATACCTTATATTTTTTAAGAAATGAACAGGTTTGTTTTTTTGCATCTAGTGAGCTTTAGTTTACATTTTATTGTTCTTAAACAAGATTGTTTTAAGAGTGTCATCAGTAGAATTGTAAATGCAGGAAACGAATAAGCCTATGTCTGTAGAAAATGGACTAAAGGGGAATTCCAAGAAGTGCTAGAAGCCAAAAGAGTGAATAAGACCTTTAAAATAAGCATGTGCTTTGAGTTTTTTGTTGCCTTCGTTTTTATTTTGTCCAATATTTAACAAATTTCAAACTGGAATTTGTGTACTTTGTATGGATGGTATCATACAACAGACGCACATAATTTAGAAAAAGTGCCGTAATTCACCTGAAGGAACGTTTTGGGTTGCATGAGTTTGTTTTGAAAGGTTATTCATAGCATGGTATAGCAGGATTAGGGTGGTGTGATATTGTATTGAGTCAAAATGTGTTGGTTTTACCACTTTTGTTCATGTGATTTTAAATACAATTATAAATGATAGCCTTAAAACATACCAAGAGGTTTTGCTGAATAGATGTGGAAAAACTTGTTTCAGCATTGTGTAAAATAAATGGCTTTTACAAAGCAAACTAGTAGGCATGTGTCATGCTTCCAGAGGATTCGCTGCAATTATAGCCTCAATTTGCAATGAGAATGTGTCTGATTATCAGATTGGATGGCGCTCCTCCCTTGGGAAGGGGGGGGGGGGGGGGGATATGTCTTATATTATATAGTTGTAGATATTATATATTATATAACTACATGTAAAGCCTTTATGTACTGTATGTACGCAATGAAATTACAGACCCCTGAGTGTGCTTAAATTACATGACATGACATATGACTTGATAAATGTTTATTCATCAAAAATAAATTCATCAAACCATCAGAAATAAACATATTACCATCTAAACAGAGTAACACATAGACATTAAAATGTGTTGATATAAAATATATACCTCACATATGCACACACACACACTTGCGCCTGTACCATACACACACACACACACACACACACACACACACACACACACACACACACACACACACACACACACACACACACACACAAGAACACATGCAAAATATCATTCCTCTTCATCCAAGAGCTTATCTCCCTCCTGCCTCTGTTTACTGTATATTATACTGCATATTATTGTTCAGGCAGACCAGGTCCAAATGTAAGTGTACATCTCAGTGCTGCAGAGTACAAACAATCAGCTAACCCAGTCCCAGTAACCATATACACTATATTGCCAAAGGTTTTGGGACGCCTGCCTTTACATGCACATGAAGGTTAATGACATCCCATTCTTAATCCGTAGGGTTTAGTATGGAGTCTGCCCACCCTTTGCAGCTATAACAGCTTCAACTCTTCTGGGAAGGCTTTCCACAAGGTTTAGGTTTAGGTTTATTTTTGACCATTCTTCTTGAAGCGCAATTGCGAGGTCAGTCACAGATGTTGGACGAGAAGGCCTGGCTCGCAGTCTCCGCTCTAATTCATCCCAAAGGTGTTCTATCGGGTTGAGGTCAGGACTCTGTGCAGGCCAGTCAAGTTCCTCCACACCAAACTCGCTCATCATGTGTGTGTGTGTGTGTGTGTGTGTGTGTGTGTGTGTGTGTGTGTGTGTGTGTGTGTGTGTTATGAATTAAGCATTATTTGTATTACTTTTAAATGCTTTAAAGAAGCCCCGAGACACACGTTACAATGAAAAGCTACTTGAATAAAGCCAATGAATAAAGGGAACATAAGCTGATATAAACATAAAGGGTACAGTGCAGGGGTCTGCAGCCACAGTGCCCCTGCTGGTCCCTGCTTATCCCAGTCGGGTAAGTAGGGTTTCTTACTTGAGCCACAATTTCAGAAGTGCCATCCCTCACTGGAACACATGCAGTTCCCATTCAGATCCTGGTCTTGCCTCAGGACTTGTGTGGTTGCTGTTGACGGTGTTCCACGTCTGGGCCATGTTCTGGGTCTTGATGTAGTGGGCTTCATTGTAGGAGGCCTCTCTCGTGGTCTGTATCCCCCTCTTCTCCTTCCAGTGGGCCTTCCTCAGCATGCTCACCTCAGAAACCTCCAGCCGGAAAGCCTGCCTCTCCCTGGACATCATGTCCTTCTCAGCATTGAACGTGTTGCTATGCATCCTATGCTCTGATCTCTGCTTGCGGAAGCAAGCAGATCTCATCCACCTCTTTATTAAAGGCCAGTCTCTTCGCCGCCAGCCTCAGTTGAAGCTTCAGGGCAGCTTTGGTTTGCTCTGAAACACGAGGTGTTTCTCCAGTCACTCCTTCTTCTGGAGTTGTTCCTGCTGGCTCTCCTTCTTATGGAGGAGCTGTTCCTGCTGGCTCTCCTTCTTATAGAGGAGCTGTTCCTGCTGGCTCTCCTTCTTCAGGAGGAGGTGTTCCTGCTGGCTCTCCTCTTCAGGAGGAGGTGTTCCTGCTGGCTCTCCTTCTTCTGGAGGAGGTGTTCCTACTGGCTCTCCTTCTTATGGAGGAGGTGTTCCTGCTGGCTCGCCTTCTTCCGGAGGAGGTGTTCCTGCTGGCTCTCCTTCTTATGGATGATGTGTTCCTGCTGGGTCTCCTTCTTCTGGAGGAGGTGTTCCTGCTGGCTTTTAATCTCTACTTCCTGTTTCTGCAGGTCGATTGACCTCAGAGACATGCTCTCCTTCTCTCTACCCATCATGTTCTGGAGTAGCAAGTAGTCTTGTCCATTCGAGACCACCAAGACAAAGCCCAATTTTGTTAAAATACATGAGATAGCTAAGCTAGTCTTGTAGTAATATAGTATTGTAACAATCCAACGAAATACAAACATCTTTTTATCGCTACCTCTTTTTCTTCACCAATCAACTTTCACTGGATGTGAGATGAACATTTTCCAGGGAGCTTTTTCAGACAGCTTTTCTCCAGGTTTGCGTCTGCAAAGCGAGGTAATTCTGGTGGTAGGTGTAATTCTGGAATTCAAAATGTATAGTCACCGTGCATGAAGTGTGCGAGCCAGCGTGAACCAGAAATGATGTAATCATGGCCTCGCGGAGGGCCAGTCATGTGACACACCCCTAGAATGAATAGACTCTCAACTTATGGTCTATTGTACACATGTTTACCTTAATTAAACACAATTACAACCCAGACAACATAATAAGCATGTAACAGCCAGGGTTATATTATTTCAACATAACAACAGTAGCAGTCTTTTTCATGTCAACTGTATGTCTCCACTCATTCCAACAGTCCAACCTATATCCCTCTGTGACCAAAACTTGCTGAACTAGAAGCCAAAAACCATCAAGAACCAACTTCACTTTTTCTAGTTACACAGAAATGATGTATTACTTTTGTTGTTTTTGTCATCAAAGTTGTGTTTGATCGCATTAAACGAAGATTAACAGATAAACCAATGTCCTTGCACCACTTTGATCCTAACATGGTGTTTACAAACATGTATATTAGCTAAGAGAGGGTTTCCCATAGGAAACAGATAAATTGCCTTCAATCAGAACCCACTGTCTTTATCGCCATCTTGTGGCTGCACGGTGCGATTGTGATCGTTTGACTTGATGTCATTCAGTTATATTCTGACCTTTCAAAAGATTTGTGCTTTTCGCATTGGTTTGTATTGGCTTTATTGTTTTTATTTGGATACTCAAACTAAACCTACCTCTACTAAAACCTCTATATCTTTGCTCTACTTCACTGTATTGGCATCAAGTCTTGGTGCAGGGAGGCTACTCATCAAATGTTGCCGTTGAACCACTGTGGATTTATGTTTTTGATTGTGAGATATTGAAATGGAATAGTATGAGTAATATGTTGGGTTGTTCATTTGTTAAAATGGGTGACTATTGAATGTAAGTGACATGGGCCCTCAGAGGCTGCTTATGTACAGGGCCCAGAATATTGTGCTATGCCCCTGTGTACATGTGCACTGTTTCCCAAATAGACTGGTCCTTCTGTGTTATAATCAACCACATTATATACTGCCAGGAAAAGTGTTTTAGTCCTTTCTGTTTTGTCATTGAGAATTCCTGCACAGGGTATGACGTGTCGCACTTGTTTAGGGGCTCCGAATTATTGACTGACAGTCAAAGTCAAAGGAGTGTAATGGGCAACTTTGCCCACCAGGAGGTGTGTTGTCTTCGGAGGGTGTGTGCGTTCCCGCAGCAACAGGGAAGATGGCAGCCCTCACATCTCTTACCCAGGTAAAGATGCATTATTTTACTACAAAACACGTGACCGTTTTGTATTTAGTTGCCATAGCGTGACACCCTATTTATTATTCTTTAATATTTTTTATTTGATTTAAATTACTGCGAGTTCGAGCGAGATATCCCCTCTGAACTGCAGCAAGAATGCTTCCAGTCAGCTGGTGCGATGAGGCCTGACGGTATTACCGTTAGATAGATAGTGGGGGGGGACGTTAGCTTTAGCTACAGTAAACATTGGGTAGCCTAACCGCTGCCTAGTGCACTGATGCAACATGAAAGCCATTCAATGCTCAATACGAAATCGTTCAAACCCATTCCCCCATTCAGACGCTCCATGAAATAGCCAAAGGTGCCCCCCGTAGGTGTCGGTTGGATAGTTGTGGAGAACGCACCAGCGTTATAAGGGGGCTAATGTTAGCATAGCATTGGTGTCAGCAGTGTTAGGAGAATAAAGGTAGTGTCTGCTGGACTCCAGAAGCCGGGGAGCTAGCAAGCTAACCTAAGCTTTTATGGGGGATGCTGTTCGGAGCTTAGCCTGCTTGATGCCCACGTCGGCTCTTGCAACTCGCTATGTCCTTTACTTTATCTATAGCCCGATACAAGTGAATGACAATTAATGTTGCTTGTTATTTAGGTCAAATCATTCCTTTTCCAAGATGTATACTGTTATTTCGAAATGTAATAATATAAATTGAAAATGCTGGTCTAACAACTGTTTTCATTTAGGTTAATGATTCTAAATTCAGATCTTTCCTCTTGCTGTGCTGTCAATAATAACACTTGTCCTTTCTTCTGATTTCGTGTTTTGCACTTGTTTTAATGTAATGCCGTGTGTAATAACGTCATATGTATAGTCATTGTTCGACCTTAACGTTAATCTCTTTTGCTGTAGTTGTCAAGTGGGAACCCTGTATACGAAAGCTTTTATAGACAGGTAAGCTAGTATAAGAGACTACCCATCAATCCATCCATTTGATCTAGATCATGCCTGTTCTGGTGGGTGAACAGTGGGATAGGAGAGCCTTTCCCGGTTTGCATACAGTCACTCGCCATTCACATCCCTAGACAGTCCACAGACTTCATCCTATTTGGAAGGAGCCAGGGCAGCAGGGAAGGAACTTAACCTGTCTAAGTTGTTATTGGTTTGTATCTAATGTAACAGACAGTTTAGTTGCGGTAGGTTCTATAGACCTAATGAAGTTCAGTAGCCCTAATGAAGAAAAAGAAAATATGAATAAAATACTTTTGTTTCGTAAACTGGTTCCTTTCTGTGCCCCGTGCAAACCAAGTCATATGCTGGGAAATAAATGCAGGCTTCTTTAAATTAGATGAGAGGATAGATGCCGTAATTTTGATTGTAATATAGTTATAAAGCTGTGTGTGTGTGTGTGTGTGCCAAGGTTGATCCTGGGAATACAGGACGAGTAGGGCCAACAGAAGCTGCCTTGTTCTTGAAGAAGTCTGGGCTGCCTGACATCACATTGGGAAAGGTGGGTGATGCAGGCAGTGTCTTACGCTTTTACCTCCATGGATTTCTGATAGATAGAAAACAAAGCAAAAAACAAACAAACACATGTGTATGCCACTTCACTTCAGCCATCCTCTGTAATTTTCATTGATTCTGGGTCCTGTTTAGTAATACTATTTTAAGTGGGCCTAGTACCCTGTTATGATGCTGAGGTCATCCCTGGTTACTACGGTAGCCGAGACGTGTTGAACGATCTGCATATCCAAAACGCTTTGCAAATATGAAAAATCACAAGCACATTAACAGAAAACACAAATGCAAATGCCACAATAGAAATGCAAAAAAGCACAACAAAATGCAAAAGCATTTGTATTTGTGCCAGCCAGCAATAATTGTTTCCCTGTTTCATTGTCAACATCCATTGGCACTCTCTTGTGTTGTGGCTTTTGCATTTGGCTCGTGTCTTTTTCTTTTTCCATCAATGTGCTTGTGTTCATTGATTTTTAAAGCATTTTGGATATGCAGTTTGTTCAACATGCCTCAGCCATCACACACACTTAGTATGTCACAACAACAATAGTCACATTCCCTAATATGCTTTTTTTTGTGTCACGTGAGACATACTCACTTGACTATATTAGGATTTGTCAGGTAAACAAAGTAGTTCAAAGTTAACTGAAGTTGAAGTGTTTTTGTGTAATTGTAATAATTATGTCCATTAAGTACAGAATAACATGGAAAAGATTAACCATCAATGAGCAGACAGAGGCCTATATCCTGTAGCAAAACCTTGACCAGCTGAAACCCATCAGTAGGCCTACCTCCCATTAGCGAAGGCAATTGTAGAACTGCTTCAGTGACTAAACAACAAGCATGCAGGCGAGTACTCCCAAAGGACACTGACAGGAAGACAAGGGCATGGCAATACCATCATCACTCTCTCCTTGGAACAGATGCTGGCTTGCTTTCCACTCTCTATGCCCTGTTTTCCCTTGTTATCGATCCTTGTATGAGCTCACATTTATATTGTCACATCCTCCACCCCCTGAATGGCATTAAATGTTTGAATATAATATACCTTCATCGTCCCCCTACTCCCACCTCACATTGGTGGCTTGCTAACGACAATGTGTTGACTCTGCTTTTGTTTGCTTTTATTTTTCAGATCTGGGATTTAGCTGACCCGGATGGCAAAGGCTATCTCGACAAACAGGTAAAATAAAACACACACATACACACACACACACACACACACACACACACACACACACACACACACACACACACACACACACACACACACACACACACACCATCCTTAACATTAGTTAAGGTTTACTCAGAGCTTGAGTTTGCTTATCATTTGCTTGGATCCCAAACAAACGGAACTGTGGAGCTAAACTGTGTTTGACAACCAAATCTCTTTGCAGCTCATGTTAGTCATTGCAGTGACTCACCAGCTTCTTCAAATCCCTGTGAAAGCCTTTTTGTTGTGTTCAGGTGCCTTGTGGTGCCAGGTTCATACGAGTTGACTCTGTGATGCGTGGCTACAAGCCTGCTTGCCGTTAAATATGTACCTCTGAATCTGTTTTGATTGTTCCAGGGGTTTTATGTGGCCCTACGGCTGGTGGCGAGCGCTCAGAGCGGACATGAAGTCAGCTTATCCAGCCTCAACCTCAACGCCCCCCCACCCAAGTTTGTGAGTACAAGTTCATCTTCAACAGCTCTGAGGCCTTAGTTTGCCTGGTGTGGAAACCACAGTTCATCTTCAACAGCTCTGAGGCCTTAGTTTGCCTGGTGTGGAAACCACGGTTCATCTTCAACAGCTCTGAGGCCTTAGTTTGCCTGGTGTGGAAACCACAGTTCATCTTCCACAGCTCTTAGGCCTTATATCCCCTGGTGTGGAAACCACATGCTGCTCTTCACTGCTCTGAGGCCTAATGTACCCTGGTGTGGATACCACATGCACCTCTTATTGTTAGTCAGGGGTTAGGGTTTGTCATTTCCTAAATGTTTTGCGAAACACTTCCAAAATCCGTTACCTGTTGCGCTGTAAAGGCATTCTTTTTTTTCTTTACATCAGATGTTAATTGAAAACAACATAATGTCATGCTATAGGTCAAAATCTGTCTTCTGACACCGTCCTTTTTGATTATTCATGCAGAAGGACACCAGCAGCCCATCTCTGAGTAGCACCTCTTCAATCCCCATCGAGCCTCACTGGGCTGTCAGGGTTGGTACACCACATTGTATCACCTCTCATTAAGCAGTAGATAATTTATCTGAGAATGAATAGACACAAGACAACATGGCGACAGGAGGTGTGATAGTGTGGGGGCACTTAAGAAAATAAATGGCCTTAATGTGTGTGTGTGTTTCTTACCTTTTAGCCTGAGGAGAAGAGTAAATTTGACGGCATATTTGAAAGCCTGGCGCCGGTCAACGGACTGCTTTCAGGGGAGAAGGTCAAACCGGTCCTCATCAACTCCAAGCTACCTCTGGATGTCCTCGGAAAGGTCTACAATATTTTTTCCGATATCCTACAATTTCTTATGGTTCAAGATTTCAGGAGATCAAGATCAGAGCGTTCTTTGAAAAACAAAGTCATAATGTTTACAATACACTTATGGATAAGGATTGCTGGTTATGTGTATTTGTTCATCAGGGAGGTACAGCTTTTTTTTATTACTGTGCATTTTGCTGTGATTCACAGCTATTGGGATTGTGGTGCTTTAACAGTACTTATTTACTGTACCGAAAGTACAGTTCTCCCATTTGAAGTAGCTGTCGCACAGACAACAATCGTAAACATTCAATCTGTTTTCTAACCTGTAGGTGTGGGACCTCAGTGACATCGATAAAGATGGACATCTGGATAAGGACGAGTTTGCAGTGGTGAGCAAGTCCATGTTTTTCTGCAAGAAGGACCTACATCTCATGTAGGGCGGTGGCCACAATTAGAGTCTTTATTACCAAGGAGCGGTGATATGGATATCAATTATTTTGTCTGTAATATCAAATAAGTAAAATGGCTATTTTTTGCTACATTTACCATGGTGGTAGCAGTCATTGTCACAACTGGGGCTTCCATCATATTAGATCTAACATGCACATTGACATACCGATGCTGCTATTTACTTGGAATAAGGCAGGGTCAGTCATACCACCAGCTCGTCACATAGTCAGTCTTTGTGTTTGTATTGATTTTAATTACAATGTATACATCATATTCATGTTTTCATATTAAAGTTGCAATTTGTAACAACTAGCTTGTAGCTTGAAATAACCTGGAAAGATCTGTAGTCAATGCTGATCGATGGTGATTTCAATAATTGTATCAATAAAATCACATCCCAAAACTGATATATTATGCTGGCCAGCCCGTACCTCTCTCTATGTTTTCAATAATCGTACTATTGAAACTCCCAAAACCCTTGCTACTAACGCCACCCAGCCATCCGAGCTAAGCTAGTTTGTGTCACACAGTTGTCACACAGCCATTTAGAGCAGACAGAACACTGTTATTTTGTTTTTTTAATTCTGAGTTAATTAAGTTTAAGTCTGGGAAGGGCTCAATCTTACACATTGCGACTTTAATGTTTAGATGAACGATTAGCGTTAAAAAACAGAGTAGTGCGTAGTTGTGTCCTTGTAACCAGAGCCCGGCTCCCTCTTCCCACCTGCCATCCCCAGGCCATGCACCTGGTGTACCGCGCGCTGGAGAAGGAGCCCGTGCCGGCACTGCTGCCCTCCTCGCTCATCCCTCCCTCCAAGAGGAAGAGGAGCCTGGGCTCCGTGTCGGCCGCGCCCAGCCTCCCGGCCAGCCCGCCCCCGCCCAAGGACTCCCTCCGCTCCACGCCCTCCCATGGCAGCATGAACTCCCTCAACAGCGCGGGCAGTCTGTCTCCCAAACACACGCTCAAATCCGGACAGGTAGCCACAAGCGCTATGCGCACGCACACACAGCCAACCCAAACGTGGGGAAATAATGACATTGCAATATGTATGTGTTCATGAAGCAGGTAGAAGAATATGTTGTTCATTTCAGCAATCCAGAACTATTAAAAGAATATAAGACGAAAGACCGATGACAAAGGATAGCTAATCCATCACATAATTCAAATTGAATATCCCACACACGATCTGGTCTCCTATCACGTCGGAAGCTTTCTTTTTTTTTGGTCACCTTGAACCTCATTTATAGTCGCCGTGCGTGAACTGCGCGAGCCAGTGCAGCGTCATCAGCACCCTCACGCCGGGTGCACACAGGGACTGGTTGCGTACCTCTGAACTATTGAAGCTCCACAGGGAGCGTGCGCAAACTACTCGTCCACACCAATGTTACGGCCAAACGGCGACTACAAACGCCGTGGCCGTGCGGGGACCGTCCGCACTTCACCAACGGCGCATCAGGGCAACTGTTGAACCCGCTTTAGACTTCTCATCGAAATCTCTCAACCTCCCCTTGCCTCCCCTCCCAGCACACGGTGAACTGGGTGGTCCCTGTGTCAGAGCGCGGTCGCTACGACGACATCTTCCTGAAGACGGACGCCGACATGGACGGCTTCGTCAGCGGCCTGGAGGTCAAGGAGATCTTCATACACTCCGGCCTTCACCAGAACCTTCTGGCCCACATCTGGTAATGGGGACGCGTGCTTAACCCTGCGCCGTTGATCATCTGTAGATGCTGCAGACCCTTTTCACAGATGCGTCATCGTAGAAAAGCGCACTATCAAAACACTAATTATGGGTCGGCTCCTTTTCATGGACAGGTGCACCGGTAATAGACTGAACTAATGGTGATAATTACACACTGACCATGCTGGTGCTCTGGCCGCTATAAATGAAACATACCTATTTACCTACCCAAGGTTAATGCTGGGGGCCACACCTGTGTTTTCCCTGCTTTGACCGCCCTGTAAAAAGGGTCTAAAATAATAGGAATAAATACTACTGAGATGCTGTTATACAACCTAGTGGACAGCGAGTTCAACTCAAAACACTGCAGCCAACCCAGCGCTTGTCTTTTGTGGAGCCTGAGCCTCTTCTCATCCCCCACCCCCACCCCCACCTCCACCAGGGCACTGGCCGACACCAGGCAGATAGGGAAGCTGAGCCGGGAGCAGTTTGCTCTCGCCATGCACCTCATCCAGCAGAAGGTCGGCAAGGGCATCGACCCCCCACAGTCCCTCACCCCGGACATGATCCCGCCATCAGAGAGGAGCACCCCTGTGCCCGTGGGTTTCCTATACAAAACACACACCACAAGAACCCAGACTGCAGCACCAAGGATAGCAAAATAGCATAATTGCAGGCAACAACACTTGTTTTTTCGTATTCCTGGGAGTGCCTGGAGTCAACGCTGCACTTGCTCTACATTTTGTAATGTATCTTTACTAATAATGCGATTGTCAAAATGGCAGCTCCTGTACTTCCACACATAACATGCAAAATATAGCAAATGTGGGGAAAAAAGTAACGGCTTACATTTGCTTTGATCCATTTGAGTTTTAAAGAGGGACTAGAGCCTACCACGATTGTCAATGACATTTGCACCTTTTAAAACAAGAGTAAGAGGCATGCTTTCTACAAATGGTGAAGTGATTGTGGTTGTATTTTGTCTGTTGGTGTGTCACCAGAGTTTGTCTGGCTACATGACCCCAGTGGGATCAGAAATGGTTGCTCTGTCTGAGATGAGAAGGGTAAGTGATATGATTCTCTTCACCTTTCCTCTTCTGCTTTGGCAGCAGACTGACTTGCACATCATTTTTTATTAACTTGCTTTTTATTAACTTTATTAACGTCCATCCTCTCCACAAGTAGAAGTCTTTCATGTTTTGTATCATGTTTTGTATCTGTAATATGTCTAGCAATATGTGTGTGTCAGTAACCAACTTTATGAAATAATAATTGACTCATAGTTTCATAGGTCAGTGTTGTGTCAGGCCAGGTCAGCCACTACACTTGGATGCATGGCTAACCCTACTGCTTCACCCAGAAGTTCACTTAAGATCTTCTGATTCTCTCTCTTATTCTCTCACTCTCACCCTCTTGCTGCTGCTGATGGTTCTATGCCCACTCCTCACCCCCCCCTGTGTTTAATGCTTTTAGGCTATAATGTACAAGCTCTGGGTAGGTAACACAGAGTGGAACCCACAAATGCTTTCAGTGGCTGTGGGACAGATTAGAGGAAAGCATTTGGGAGGCTTCTGGAAACTGCTCTTTTATGCAGTGCAGTCTAGTGCCCACTGGTTACCATCACAATACCTGCACTGTTTATTTTTAAACAAATGAATGAAAAGGTGCAGAAGCCGGTAGAATCAGTCCAAATGGTGGGGTTCTTTATTTTTCTGTAAATTATTTCGTAAATCTTTTCTCTTACATTTTTATATCAGTGCCATTTCAATGAACATTATAGCTTTCCAATTAAACACTATAAAAAGTTGTATCTACCAAATACAAAAGTCAAACGTTTTACCTAAATGTTCATTATAAATCATGAACATAAACAGAGCAAAAAACTTTTTTAATACGAGTTAGTCACATTAATTAATATGGTAATTAATGAGATCTGCTGAGGTACATAATTATCATTCTACATTGCCTTTCAGAAATATGATATTGTGATGAAATTGTCATTACGTCCCACATTTGTAGCCTACAATTTTAACTGTAAAACTAATTGTAGTGTTGGTCAGACACAGAAGTACTTTCTTATTATTTTCTTATTGTTTTGTGTGTTGAACCTTACAAGGATTGTTTAAAGTGGGATTAACCGTTTTTAAAGGACATTTAAGCAGACTACAACAACATATACACATTTGTGTCTGGATAGTGTGTTGTGATGATAAACCCTTTGGCTCATCAAAGTCCTTGAACCTATTCCTAACCTTCCCAACACACGTGAGGACCCTCCAGTGTGTGTCTATTCTTTTGTGGTGCTCCTGCCCCAATGTATCCACCAGTGTTAACTATTTCTCCTTGGCCTTCCATCATCCTCTTTTACCCACTGATTCCTTGCTGTTTTTGGCATCATGGCCGTTATGGTCTCATCAAAGGCAGACAGCTCTTCCTTTCCTTTATTCCTCGTGTCGGAACTGTTTTCCCTCTCCTGTGTCTTTCTCGCTCTGTGATGGTTGGACACCGATGTGCCATCTTAGAATATTCAGGACATTTTATTCTAAATGCATGACAATTGGCCTTACCTAGCAGACATCTTGGTTCCATCTTGGTTCTATCTTGGTTCCCCCACCCAGCTAGCTTTAAGAACCAAGATGGCCGCAAAAAGGCCCACATTGCTTTTTGTTAATATTTTTTAAACACTGAAGAGCAACTTTTCAGCATCTGTTTCATTCTTACTCTCTTCTACGGCTGTTTGTCCTTGCAGGACAGCTCCAGTTCGGTGGGCTCTGGGGAGTTCACGGGCATCAAGGACCTGGATGACCTCAGCCAGGAGATCGCTCAGCTCCAGAGGTAAACAAAGCAGTCCCTTTCTGTTTGGCATGCATTAGGACTAGGAAGCATCACCAGCCACATTTGGTTGATCTCATTTAGGGCTTTTCACGTCCAGGCATGAAAATACAGACAAGTGTTGTGAAGCTTCAATTCAATTCAATTTTCTTTGTATAGCCATTAATCACAGTTACAGTCTCAAAGGGCTTAAAAGGCCATATATTTATGACTGAAACCTCAATCCTAACAGCAACCCTCTTAAGTGAAGATCGTGGGTAGCGGATGGGAAGACGATTATCGTTTGTGGAACAGAGCAGATATTTAGCAGAGCAGAATAATTGACTCCCTGCTGCTGAAGAAATCTCATCTTTACATTGATATGCAGGATAGTGATAGGCTATAAACGTATCTTGGCAAAGACTATGCTGACTCAAAATACCCACAATTCATTGCACAGCAACCTGATCATCATTTCACTCTGCATTCCAAGATTTATTTGTATTTGATTGTCTTCATAAGTATTCCTATTCCTGGGAAAACCTTGAGTAAGCTGACAGTTATGAGAAACAGATGTGGACATTTTTTTAACAAAATAGCACACACAACTTCCCAGCACATATTTATTCCATCAGACCATTTCACTTGAATGTAATCTCCTCATCATTTCGTACACTTCAATCCATCCTCACGTCCGCTGTTAGCAAGCAGAGCCACTGCTGTCTCTGTTATTACTTGCACTAGTATTAATGTGCTGTTAGCCGCAAGTGATAAAATATACACGTAAAACAAAAGAGCAATGTATCGAGAATGGATGAGGTTGCATACTGCTCCTCTCTGGCTTCAACTCATCCTACCACCCTTGAGCTTGAGCCATCCATCCATCCACATTTCCTTTTGATGTGTATTTTATCCAACTTTTTGTTTTGTTTTGTCTGTTCACCACTTACTCTCCATGCTGCGTCAGCACTCTTGCGTTTACCCAGTGGAATGCTCTCAGGTAAACGGACGTGCTAACTGATCCTGTCCACACAGGCTGGCCTTCTGTCAAACCTACAGTCACACACACGTCTCGTATTCAACCTCTCGCCTTTATTTCACCGACTCCTCCCAGTACGTGCGGTGCCATTACTAAAATAAACGCATCTGTCCCCCTCGCAGTGCAGCAACTAGTGTCAACAATCGTACACCCATTGACCATGACATGATGATTATTATGATTAGGATTTCAGCTTCAAGTCTGCCCTGCACATTAGTGTTTGTTAGTTCGTAGCAATATAATGGCCAAACATGTAGAGGTGTTCATTTATTGAGCTAGTGTAATATCATAAGCAAATCGGATCACCTCTTTTCCAAATGAGGCTCAGTCAGTTCCAAGGAAAAAATCGAAAGGTAATACAAACCATTACAGACATAGCCAACACTTGGATTCTGCGTACCTGTGCCATGTTTTGTAAGCGATTGTTGCTTTGTGGTCTGTGACGTTGTAGATTTGATGGAAACCTAGCCTGGTGGGTTGTTGAAGGTGCTAAACCAATTGGGAAGTGTGTGCGTGTGTGTGTGTGTGCGTGCTGTGGCGGTAAAGGGTGATTTGCTTATTTTAAATGTAACTAATGGTGTTGTTTGTGTGTGTTGTCTCTGTGTTTGTGGCTCTGTTGGTCTTGCATTCGCTTGTTCTCTCTCTCTCTCTCTCTCTCTCTCTCTCTCTCTCTCTCTCTCTCTCTCTCTCTCTCTCTCTCTCTCTCTCTCTCTCTCTCTCTCTCTCTCTCTCTCTCTCTACCTCTACCTCTCTCTCTTTGTGTGTCTATGTCTGTATGCCTTGACCTGCACACGTGTTTGCACGGGTGCCAGAGAGAAGTTCACCCTGGAGCAGGACATCCGAGAGACAGAGGACGCCATCAGACACAAGGGGTCCGAGGTGCAGGTAGGGCTCATAGCTCTCCATTAACAAAGTACAAAGTACATTTTCATTCCCCGGTGGAAAGATCTCAAATTGCAGGTATCAATGGTCTTTATCTGTATTTTAGTATTTAGTGGCATATTGATTTTATCTCTGGTTCATTGGTCAGAATTGCAATGGTGTACTCCAGTCACAATGGTCTTGTAGAAGGTTGAATACATGTGCAGCTCACACCTCTTACTATTAATTTATCTTTCATTTGAGTGTGCCAAAGCGCCAGCATTCAGACTTCAATCAAAACTTGTTTACTACAATCCTATTTTTAAAATCTAATGACATTCACTTATGTTGACCATCCTCAGTTAAAAAGCAGAAGAGCCACCAACTTCAACAGTGTATTTATTTTTTAAACAACATATCGATATAAGAGTTGATGAGCCATAGGATAAAAGTGGTTTCTGTTCTGCGCGTCCATCAGGAGATGCAGAACGAGCTGGACCGTGAGACGGCCAGTCTGCAGGAACTAGAGGCCCAGAAGCAGGACGCGCAGGACCGGCTGGATGAGATGGACCAGCAGAAAAACAAGCTGGAGGACATGATGAACGAAGTCCGCATCAAGTGTCAGGAGGAGTCCCAGATGGTGA
Source organism: Lota lota (assembly GCA_026745465.1). Classification (NCBI taxonomy): domain Eukaryota; kingdom Metazoa; phylum Chordata; class Actinopteri; order Gadiformes; family Lotidae; genus Lota; species Lota lota. The sequence continues at coordinate 2,719,518 of JACYXH010000091.1, read as the reverse complement.
GGAGGGGGGAGGGGACGGGCGGTGTGGAAGAGGGGAGGGGAGTATTTTTTAGGAACTGCCAAGTGGAAAACATGCATCCAGCCACAAAATGGAAAATCCAAACGGCTGTGAGGATGAAAGACATGAGAGTATGCAAGCAAAGTGGATCTGACATTGTCATAAAACAAAATATGAAGGCAATGAAATTAACTCACGGGTGGCACGAAAACATCAGAAATGACAGTGGACTGATGAATAAATGTACAGTAGAGGTCAGCATTGAGCTAATATCAGACCTGATGGGACCAATTCAAACATGTTTTCACATTCGGGTAATAAAGTCCCAAAGGCTGACAAGCCAGCAACAACACACATCCCTTAACTTAAGTTTGTGGTTTCTTTGTTCACTTGGCCAATAGGAGAAAATGGACAAAACACCATAAAACCCATGGCATGTCAGGCCTGGCCTACACACACACACACACACACACACACACACACACACACACACACAAAATAAAGCACGTGAAATGAACTGGTTGCATTTAATCAAGCAATTAAAAACGAATTGAAAAGTGGAAAATCTTTGTATTCGTATCGAGCGTGCCTCAACTAAAAACGAATCCATTAAACAAACTATTACAATCAAAAAGTTGGCTCACAACGTGTTCTGGGATTGCATCTACAGTAAAAAGTGTTAGTGTAGTGACCCATTGGGGTTTGGCTGCAGACCATTATTATTAAGGACTGGACCTGATTTAAATTTCCATTTTCTTGTCTCTCTGTGGTAATGTCATGCTGCAATGAAGAGGTCACATCATTTCCTTTTGGGATATGCAGCCTAAATGATTGACATAACAATGAAAGAAAGATGGTACCAGTCATTTGGTACTATAACTAGAATAGCAGACTTTATGTCTAACTTTACCATGTTAGACATTGCATGGTAGTCTGCTATTACCGTGCACAGTGTACAGATAAGCAAGAGATGTGCAGAGAGGGGGAGGAATGCTGGATAGAAGAAATGGCGCTGAGCATAGGGAGCAAATACTTGAATTACCGGCAATAGGACGGGATATCAGTTCGGTTGATATCCCAAGTTGGGATCGTTTAACAAAATTGATTGCCATACTTGGACTGGAGCGAATGAAACGGAATCCGGCAAACTGGAAACACAGAACTCTGGGACGTTCAAAACATCGCACTCAGGTTTTAAGGAGGCTGCTAGAACAGATTGAAGAAGGATCAAGGAACAAAAAAACAGCCACATCTTATTCCACCCAAGCACCAAAGGCTTGTAGGTTGGTTTGTGCTAATGAACACATCCAGATGGATTACTCAACATAGGGAGTTGTACCTGGAAGTGAACCTGGAATATCAACCTCTGCTTATTTTCCACTTAATCTGGTAAACTCCTAACATACTACAGCATTGTAGTCAGTTAGTCAGTCTCTCTCTCTCACTCACTCTCCTCACTCTCACTCTCCTCCGTTTTCCTGAAGAGCACTCAAAAGCCTATTGGTCACAGCAGTAATCAAAACATAACCCGCAAAGTTGTCTTCATTCAGAAATTCTGTTTCTGTTATTGACATCTGTTTGAATCACGTTCCAAGGAAAATCTTGACGTTTGATAGTAAAAACGTCGGATCCACCAGGCCAAAACAAAGAATCTGTGATTGGGCACGAATTATATATCTTTTCCATTTTTTCTGTTAAACATTCCATCCATGTGTTTGTACTCTCTGCAACTCTCTCCTTCCCACCAGATTTCGTCTCTGCAGAACCAGATCCACTCCCAGGAGTCTGACCTGCAGAGCCAGGAGGAGGAGCTGTGCCGGGCCAAGGCGGACCTGGGCCACCTGCAGCAGGAGGAGAACCAGCTTGAGCAGAGCCTGGCCGCCGGCAAGCTCCAGCTGGAGACCATCATCAAGTCCCTCAAGGCCACGCAGGACGAGATCAACCAGGTATCAACCTCTCTCACTCTCGCTCTCCCTCCCTCTCCCCCCCCCACCTACTGACTTGCCAAATGTTAGTGTACTTTTAGTTTTTCCGCATATCAATGGAAATGTGTTATTATTCACAAACATTTTGACATTAAAAGCCGATACAGCACAATTAACACTATATATATATATATATATATATATAAGATGCTACAAAACGTTGCATTGTGGTCGCCATTTAAACCTCCTTTGGCAGGTCTTCCCATGTTAATGGGTGGAGGTGTTAAAACCGGTTCAAACTTGTTTGAACCATCTCTAGTCAAGACACCTGTCTACGCTGTTGTGGTCTAGGAATAACATGAACCAGCAGGGGGCACTCTCGCACTGCAGAAGGACACTGAGCAGCTCCGCCACATTACAACATTTGTGTTTGTGTGTGGTTGTCTTGGCTGTCCATCTTTCAATCAGGCTATTCTATTCAGTTTCCATCCACCTTGTAATACCTCATAAACATCACCTCACATGATATAAGAGATATCCTCTCCCCCCCATCTCACATCAGCTCCATTACTTGGACATCTGACATGATAGATAACATTATCTGTATGATGATGCTGGCCACACACACACACACACACACACACACACACACACACACACACACACACACACACACACACACACACACACACACACACACTCAAGGTCACAGGCAGGTTTCAAGAGAGAGAACCCACCAGTTGATAATTTCCTCATGCTCACCTGCAATAATAACCCCCCTTCCCCCTCCACCATCCACACATGCACACATACACACACACATACACACACACACACACACACACACACACACTTACTTATTAGATCCAGTAACCTTTTTGTGTTGACTTTCCTGCAAGCCCAAGGGAAGTCATGCCATAGTCCTACAGCATGTCTTAATTTTTTTTTACTTTCCACATTCTTCACTGTAGTTCACTTCAGGCCCTTTAAGATGAGTCAACATGCCTCCCTACCACAGTGTTGTGGTGTCTGGATCTAGTTTAGTCCCTCTCTCCCATCTTCCTGAAGAGCCACTAACAAGTCTCTGGGTCACGGCCCTAATCAAAACATAACCCGCAAGGTCGTCTTCATTCAGACGTGATGTTGTTTGTGTCATGGACACAACGTTGAGTTACGTCAAAAAATACATCTTGACGTTTGTTTTAAATTCACCGTTCGCTCTCTTTTTTTTTTTATAGGAAAACAAAGGGATCCTTTTCCTAAAACACCTGCAGGTTAAAGTGTCCCTGTATTTAGCTAAATCTGAATGATCTCACTGTTGAGAGAGAGTTTTAATATAGCTCTTGGGGATTTGCTGATTCGCTTCAGTAAAGGCTATGAAGAATGACTTGATTTTAGACACATTTACTTCATTAATTTTTTATTCATTTGTTTCTTCTTTGATTACCGTTCCACTGCACCAAAATAAATATGAGGAGTCATCAATGGAACTTATGAAATCATTTGAAACGCTAACTTTAATAAAGACATTACTTTGTCTCTTTAACAGCAATAAAACACATATTATAATCATGTTAGCTATATCCTCATAAGAATACCAAAAGCCAAGAAGACATCTAGTCTCAGTGTGTGTGTGTGTGTGTGTGTGTGTGTGTCTGTGTCTGTGTGTCTGTCTGTCTGTTGCGGGTCTGGTAGGCCCGCAGCAAGTTGTCCCAGATCCAGGACAGCCAGCTGGAGGTGTCCAAAAGCATCGAGCAGTACAACAGCAGCTTGAATGGCACCCATGGGGGCAGTATGACCAACCTGGCCGACATGAGCGAGGGCTTCACCGACCGGGAGAACGGAGGATTCCCACTCATGGTGAGAGCAACACACACATGTGTATGTGTGTCTATGTGCTGCACATTATATATTGTATATTGTTAATGCTGCATTACGTTGTCAAAGCCACTGCTTTGTGGGCCTTGTGTTTATGCTCACTATACCCATGTTTTTGTTTGCCGAGATTGTTACCCAATCCAATGAGATCTTCGCCATCTGCTTGCACACAAAAAAAACGTATTTGCCGAAATCCTCTGCAATTAATTGATGGCTTCAAATCATCTCTTGCTAAGACCTGGGTTTTAGTGTGTCTCCCTGCCATTGCCATAAAGTTTCCTGCAGGACACGCCCCTATTCTCCCACACACAGACAACGGTTAATCTCACAGATATGTGTGTGTCTGTTGATGTTCCTCATAATAACACCATTTAAAAAAACACCTAATTCAGGATGATTGATATCAATACTGCTGTGGATTAATTTCTGTCTGAATAGCACTAGTACAAAGATCCAGTACTGAAATGCTAACTCAACTGCTCCCAGAATGTGCTTTCAAAATGAGTGACTTGACATTTAGCTTTTTCTTTGTCTTCATGCCTTAAAGTCGCAATGTGTAACATTTAAACTAGCTCGTAGCCTAAAATAACCTGGACAAATCTGTAGTCAAAAGGGCTTGTGCATCATAATGCATCATGGGATTATTTGTTGGCGATGTTTGATAAAGAAATGCTGGGAATAAAACATGCTGGCCAGCCCGTACCACTCTCTTTGTATTCAAGAATCGTACTATCGACACTCCCCTCCCACTCACGCCACCCAGCCAGCCGAGCTACGCTAGTTTGTGTCATACAGTTGCACAGAGTGGACAGAACACTTTTATTGAGTTATTGAGTCTCCAGCCTACTAACTGGGAGGGGCTCAATCTTACACATTGGCGCCCTTAAGACAAAGGCTAACTGCAAAAACTATTGTTATCGCCAATATATCACTGTGGAAATTATAGTTTCATTACATATTACAGTTATATTTTATATACAGTTATAAGTTTGACACGTCACTCACTGCATTTCACAATCAGGGAATCCATTGAATTATGCTTGTCTAATCTACTGTCCTTTGTCTATCATCGCAATGAGCATTTGGGTTTAGAGGGAACGCTCAAGGTAGAAAGATGTCTAGAGTACAAGCCCAGTAGACATAAATAATGTAGACTTGAGTCTTTAAAGGGATTTAATTGTGCCTACTATTAAGCTCAGTTTAGCTGTGAAGCTATGCCAGCCCTATTATTTTCAGTCTTTTAATACCTCACATAGCTGAGGTTGATTGGACATAGATTGTACTGTGCCAAAGGGCTTTTAATACAAAAAACATACCTGCCCACCAGTGTTTATTTGCATGCTGAGTTGCAATTCTCTGTTCTGCTTCCTTAGGGGGCGAGGGGAAGGGTTTGAGACGAACTACACTTTGTTTCTGGAGTCTATTCCATTTTGTGTGTGTGTGTGTGTGTGTGTGTGTGTGTGTGTGTGTGTGTGTCTGGTGTCAGGGGGAGGGGTGCTCCACACTTCACATGTCTGCGCGGCCGTGGCAGCAGGCCAGGGCTAAATGCTCTAACCTGTTGTGACTCATTAGCAGCTCTTGGTTTCAATGGGAATCGCTGACCCGCAACACACTGCTGATCCCAGATAAATATACACATTGCTTGCACACACAGACACACACACACACACACACACACACACACACACAAACTCAGACACACACACACACACACGCACAAACACCCTTTTTCTGCATTGCTGAGCTAGAGTTGCACTGTGAAAGAATAAGGGGAAACAGTTTTCATTCTCTTATAATTTCCATTTTTCTCTGGGTTTCTGGTGTGGAAAGTGCTCTGCACAGCCACATTCCTGTGTGTGTGTGTGTGTGTGTGTGTGTGTGTGTGTGTGTGTGTGTGTGTGTGTGTGTGTGTGTGTGAGTATGCGTGTGTTTGTGTGGGTGTTTCAATGCCATTTCTTTTGTTAATGATCCATCTTAGACATTCTTGTAAAACTGCCCCTCTATAAATTAACATTTTTACTCTCCTATATACGTTTTTTGGTGGTGCTATATTGCTGGAATATTGCACCACACATGTGAGCATGCAATCATGCATGCACCTGTAGGTTATTTTACCTTCCAAGTTTGCATGCAGTTTGCTTGCATGCAACTTTCCCTGTGCAAATGTTAACCAAATGAGACAATTCTGTATCAAGCCCATTCATACTTGCTTTCCTCCTTCATTCTCTTCCTGTCTTTTATTGGCTCTCTCTCTTCCAGGAGGACCCATTCAAGATGAAGCAGTCAGTGTTCAATAGCCTTCCACAGGAGGTCCACACCGACCCCTTCACCACAGAAGACCCCTTCAAAACAGACCCCTTCAAAGGTGTGCAGCCGTCTGGCTCTCTCCCTGTCTAGAAGTTTATAGAAGCTGGCCGATGTTTTGATGTAATACACGGATACCTTGAAAGGAGACTATATCATTGTGGATATTGGTTATTGTAATACTGTATTAAGATAATACTGTATTACAGTAATAACAATGACTTAAATGGTGAGGCTTCACTGGTCACAAAAGGATCCTTTGACTGGACCTGGCTCAGCCGGTGTTAGGATGTATGTATTTTATGCTTATATCTTATGATTGCCTTGTACAGTGTGTGACCATGTGTCCCCATCCTCCTCTTGGCCCTGCAGGCGACCCGTTCCAGAATGATCCCTTCTCCAAGCAGCCAGTGGCAGCGGCCAGCGCCGGTACTAGAGCCTTGTGTCTTTTGTTGTGCTTCCCAGATGCCTTACGGACTGATCTTTCCCTTGGCTCAAGCAAATGTCACTCTTGTTGCAACCACAGAAGTGGTGACAGGGAATCGGTGTTGCCTACCTTGGAACACTACTGCCACTGTTCACTTGGACAACCATGGTCCTGCAGCCCATACCGCTTGTGAGCTGAGTTATATTCAGCTTTATATAGCTGTACCAACAGTATTTATATATGTTGCGGCATGTCTATATGCGGTATACCAAGGGCAGCTGTGCCGTCTCTTGCCAGGTTATGCTGTGCGTGTGCCTGTGATCCCGTGCGCGTGTGTGTGTGGACCGTGAAACAGTGGCTGAGTGTGTGAACCATGGGTGTTCTTGCACTTCCCTCTACTGCGATATTGGGCAGTTTCACTTCTCTTGCACACAGCAGTGCAAGCAGATCGTAATGATTGTCAATAAACACCATGTGTGTCTAATTTAGCAGTCCACTCCAGATCATTGGACTCATTGGATCGTTGTCGTTTCCCAGCTACTTGCCGCTTGTCGCCGCGCGTCGGCCAGGCTATAGCGCTCTCAGAAGCGAGTTGTCAAGCAGGCCTGTTTACCGCTTCACTGACTTCTGGAGGGTGACCACTCAACTGATTGTGTTGGTTCATGACCCTATGCTACCTCTTAATATCTTATATTATAACATCATTATCCACATAACAACACAGTGTTCTGTCGATGCTAAAGGTAACCCTGGCGTTGGCTTGTTAGTTGGTTGCTTTTGTGCAGCGGACCGTGCATCTGAAAGTGCCAACTGATGGTGAATTTTATGACCAGATGGTTCAGTCAAATCTTTTCTGAATCTTCCGTTCAATTTCCTAAATAAATACATAAATAAATAAAAACGGTTCAAAGAATTGCCTGACCTCGAATCCTTGGGACTGTAAAGTTGACCCAGTCCAGCCTTAAATCCTACATGATAATGTTAAATGCAGCCTGTTGCTGTTATTCAGGAGTGTGTTGTATGTATGTGAACTTCAGCTAACTGTCCGCTCCCCCAGACCCGTTCGGAGGAGATCCATTCAAGGAGGCGGACCCGTTCAAGACCTCGTCTGAAGACTTCTTCAAGAAGACGGCAAAGGCAGACCCCTTCTCCACCGCGGACCCATTCAGTAAAAGCACCACACTCCCATCCAAGGTACCAAGACTAACATGTATATAGTATGACTTTAAATACACTTATACGTACACGTTTGCACAGTTGAGTCTTAGCTTGTTAATAAGCATCAAAGCATAGGGCAGTTGTTTGTAATCTGGGCTTGATAACATTGGGGTGGGAGTGTAACACAGTGATTAACAAGGTATATTAATTGGCTTTATTAATGTGCTTCCCTCAGCCGACCAGCAGTCACTTTACAAGCAGTGACCCATTCATATCAACTAGCCCCAAACCCAAAGGACCCGGTAACGTAGTGTTTTCTTTCCCGCTCCTTTTTAATTTGACTTTTGTAATCAGCAGACAATGAACCACATTTTGAGGCCTTTTTCCACGGATAGCACAGATTTCAAGTTGTTGAGCAAGCTATAGTCTTGAGTATCTACTAAGGCTTCATATTTATTTCAAATGGTAAATCAAGTTAATCTTTAAGACTCTATGTACTTGATGCAGTTATACTTGATGCTTGATGATCCCTTTTACATGGCAATATAACAAGCTTTTCAATTGCACCCTCAGAGAAAATTCCTAATTGAACTTGCATTTTGTGTGCACATAACAATGTCATTTTTGTTTGGCTAGGATTTTCCACACACAAAATATATTTACTCAAGCATAAGCACAAACAAAACTATGCGGAATAGCATAGCTCTTTGCGAGTTTCTGCGATTTCTTTGTCTCGAGTTCCAAAGAGCGTGCTCTCTCTCTCTCTCGCTCTCTGTCTCAATCTCATTCTCTCTCTCTCTCTCTCGCTCTCTCTTTATTTGCTATGTTTTTTTTTTGTAAATGTTGTTTTAAAATGAGCCGACCTCCCACCTTGACGTCATGTCATGTTATTAGCAGAGCCAGCGGTCTCACCTCAGCTCCCCGTCGCGGCTTAACAATCACAGACACAACAAAAAACGGGCCTTTTCCATAAGGATCACACAACTGAACCCCCTTATTAAAATCAACACACTGGCTCGCACACTCAATCAGTTGGTTGTCTCACACTTTTAGGGGCGAAAAAAACCTAAACGGATTTTGTTTGCTTTAGGATATGAAGTTGCTCTATACAAATAAACGCACACACACACGTGCAAGGTCATGTTCAAGACCATGGAGTGGGTGTGTGTTTGTGTGTGTCACACACTCACACACACACACACACACTCACTTATGAAGGATAGGAAGGATAGTTGGAACTCTATCATAGGAGACCCACACACGCGGAGGGTCACACGAAGGGCCAAAAGGTGTGTGTGAGTGTGTGTGTGTGTGTGTGTGTGTGTGTGCATGAACTCTATTGTATGAGACCCACACGAGGAGTGTCACATGAAGGGCCAAAAGGTGTGTGTGTGTGTGTGTGTGTGTGTGTGTGTGTGTGTGTGTGTGTGTGTGTGTGTGTGTGTGTGTGTGTGTGTGTGTGTGTGTGTGTGTGTGTGTGTGTGTGTGTGTGTGTGTGTGTGTGTGTGTGTGTGCGTGCGTGCGTGCGTGTGTGTGTGCGTGCGCATGAACTCTATCATATGAGACCCACGCTGGGACCACTTGTTTCCACAAGCTCAGGTTAGCTTGTCTGTTTACCTATTAGACCCGTGACTGGTAGACGGGGAAGGCGTCGAGTAAAGGCCACACGCTCAGTGTCAACATTCACCGTTTAAGTTCACAGCAACAGGTGTTTCACGTTGGCCACAGCAAGACGCCACATTTACATTTATCTATAAAATACCAATTTAATTTACACTTACATATTTATTTATTTTCTGGGGGAGGATATTGGCCGCGACTAATTCACCAGGATCAGCCAAGAAGGATCTAACATGTCTTTGGTTTTGGTTCTGATTCACACAGTGTTTGATGGAAATGGTAACATAAAGCGATGGATAATATTGTGTCAAACCAATTCACCACAAGGTTGATCTGTGCACTTTTTTTTTCGGTAGAAAATAACCAACTTGGAATGAATCGTGTATGAAAAGTATAGTGCATCAATTCATCTTCTGTATAGATCATTTATATTGACAGGGATGCATACCTAAGCTACCCTTGTGTTGGGTTTCAGACCTCTTTGGTACGTTGGACCCATTCGGCAGTGGTTCCTTTAGCGGCGGTGGCGGCAGCACCAGCAGCACTGGGGGCTTTGCGGATTTCAGCCTCATGTCAAAGACCAGGGACCCCTTCGAAGGCAGGGCCAGCTGGCTGCCTGACTACCAGAAGGTACCTGACACAAGGCGGAAAACCGAAGGGCAGTCTAGATAAACTAGATTGACTAATAGTCTAGGCTGCCCTTCTTTTTGGATGTATTTCATGCCCTCCCTTCTGAGATTCTTCTAAGTGTCTAACTGTCATATTTCCAGTCAGGGTTTGTAGATGATCCGTTCACCAGGAAGAATGACACACCAGCTCTACCACCGAAGAAGAGTGTTCCTCCGAGGCCAAAACCCCCCAGTGGTGAGTGTGTGTGTGTGTGTGTGAGAGAGAGAGTGGTAGTGAGAGAGTGAGAAGAGGAAGATTGTAGCTGTTTCCTGTAATGAATGTTCTGTAAACAAATATTTGTATCTCAAGCAAATCAGCAAATGCCACACATTACCACAATTAAGCAGACAGTTCAAAGCCATCTATTTTACACAGATGCATAACCTCTTAAAGATAATACTTTACTGCATATTTTGATGAAAACATTAGGTTGGATTCTTAGGTCAGATTAATAAATGTTTGTTGCCAACACGTTGGTTTACATACAAGCAAACAAGGCAAGGGTGTACTTGTTTTGTAAGTGCAGTGTTTGGCTGAGAGAGCTAATCACTGATGGGGGATTATTGAGCTGCCCTCAGGCTTCAGGTCTAACAAGTGACTCATCTCTTTCCACTAATAAACAATTATCTTTCCCCATGTATGACTTTCAAGATGGAGCCATAAACAACTCACGTTTTAAGCTTGCACTATTGCTTCTTTCACGTTTGTGTTTCATGGTTCGATCGAAGAGAAAAAAAAGGTTTGACAGAAGTTGCAGTCAAATTCTGTTCTGCACCAAAGCTTGGTGTTGCTTCTTACCTGCTACTCCTTTTGCCAATAATGCCCAAAATGCACTGGCAAGTAGAACAAGATACTGCTGTTTCTCACTTCATGCGCTACATTCTTTAACTTTTATTGTATTTCTATTTTACTTGGGGAGCATTCTAAAAGCTACTTCCCTTGATGGTGGTAGACTAACACTCTCCTACTCTGTTCTCACTCTGTAGCGTCTTCTCTTAGCAGAGGCAGAGCAGCATTCAGTAAGTAGGCCTCCGTGCCAACCTAGCATAGCATTCTTGGTGAAACCTGTGTAAAGTGGATGTCGTGCTAGTGAGTAGTGGTGAATGTGCCCCCCCCCCCCCCCCCCCAATCTTGAATTATTCAGGGTGGAGTTGATAGATTTCCTCCAATACTCATACTGTCTAATTTAAAAAGTGGCCTACTTGCTTACTAAGGCACGCACACACACACACACACACACACACACACATTCGTTCCTCATAAACAACACATACCTTTTGCCTCTCATAACCAGTGACTCTTCACCAAAGAGCGTAGTGTAAAGGAACATCAGAGCTCTCAAATAGAAACTATCAGCTCACCCAGTCCTTTTTTATGGAAATATGCATTGTTTGTGTGTGTCTGTGTGTAATGAATGAATGAATTGTCTATTTTTCATATTACTATTAACTAACAATAGATAATATTTTATTATTAGATTTGACCAGATACACAAAGCTGTTCAAGTATGATTTGACTTGACATGAAGGAAAATAACAATAGAAGTACCTTTTGAAGATGAAGGAAATCTCTTATTCTCTTGTTCCTCTCTGGGTTGTTACTGTAGTGTCCAGCACTCTCTAGCAGGTTTTCCAAAGTATTGTACGTTTGTCAAAAGGTTCGTCCTTGCAATGGTTCAGTTGAAATTAAGCTGTTTGCTCTCCTGTTTTTCCTCTACATCATGTTTGGAATGTCAAAGCATCATAAAACCATGACTCAGTTAGATTCTAATTCTCTTTGTTCACATGGAAACATATGCTTTTTCCAAGATAAAAAATAATAATACAGTAACTGATTTATTATATTAGTACACAAATTATTTGCATAATATATACAACTGTATGTTAAACCTTTGGACTTTACCAATGAAACTTCAAACCCCTGACTGTGCTTAGTTTACTTTATGAGACAAATGACCTGATATATTTATATATATGTATTTGATATAAACCTGTGTAAAGTAGATGTCATGCTAGTGAGTAGTGGTGAATGTGCCCACCCCCCCCCCCCCCCCAATCTTGAATAATTCAGGGTGGAGTTGATTACTCATGTTCAGATGACCAATACTCATACTGTCTAATTTAAAAAGTGGCCTACTTGCTCACTGAGGCACGCACACACACACACACACACACACACACACACACTCGTTCCTCATAAACAACACATACCTTTTGCCTCTCATAACCAGTGACTCTTCACCAAAGAGCGTAGTGTAAGCGAACATCAGAGCTCTCAAAAAGAAACTATCAGCTCACCCAGTCCTTTTTTATGGAAATATGCATTGTTTGTGTGTGTCTGTGTGTAATGAATGAATGAATTGTCTATTTTTCATATTACTATTAAATGCTTTAAAGAAGCCCAGAGACACATGTTGCAAGAAAAACAAAGCCAACGAATAAGGGGAAGATAAGCTGATATATACAAAGGGTACAGAACAGGGGTCTGCATCCACAGTGCTGGTCCCTGCTTTTCCCAGTCGGGTCAGTAGGGGTTCTGACTTGAGCCAGAATTTAAATCAATCACTGGGACACAAGCAGTTCCCATTCCCCTCCTGGTTAAGACAAACGTCACCACCGTAGCCATAGGGGGCGCGGCGTCTTGCCTCAGGACTTGTGGGGTTGCTGTTGACGGTGTTCCACGTCTGGGCCATGTTCTGGGTCTTGATGTAGTGGGCTTTGTTGCAGGAGGCCTCTCTCATGGCCTGTATCCCCCTCAGGGGGGAGAGGGCCTCCCTGGACATCATGTCCTTCTCAGCATTGAACGTGTTGCAGTGCGTCCTATGCTCTGATCTCTGCTTGTGGAAGGCTTCCCTCTCCAGCCGAAACTCTTCCTTCTCCATCTGGAAGGCCTTCCTGGCCTCAGCCATCTCATCCACCTCTTTGTTAAAGGCTAGTCTCTTTGCCGCCAGCCTCAGTTGAAGGCCCCCCCCCCCCCACACACACACACACACACACACACACACACACACACATACACACAGTGCCACACATGCAACCTCACCCGCGTGTGCTGTGCAAAGTTGAAAACAAAGCAGTGGAGTGAGTGTGAGAAACCAGTATTTCTTTGAACAGGAAACGGTGTCATTGTGGGCAGAAACTAGATAACGTTTAAAAGATGGCAGTGTCATGAACTAGGCTTAACCTTTGTCGATGTCCCTTTGACTCATCACGAGCAAGAGAAGTTTGGCTGAATGAAGCTGTGGCATTGGGGGAGCGGCTGCAGGGTTCACCGCTCTACCATAGATTTGGGTCAGCAACTTTCATTTCCATGGGATTGTTGTTATTTTCAACACAATGCAATTTAATGCGATATGTGATTTGTAGTGTGATTGATCACAGTAATTCCTGGCTCAATTGCACAAGATCAATATACATATAAATATATATAATGTGTATATATATATATATATATATATATATATATATATATATATAAATCTCTTTCTCTCTCTCATTTTTGATAAGATTTGTTGAATGCAGTGTTTTAGTACCAAAACGACACTGAACTGTATAAAACATAACCTTGATCATGGGTAACCCATATCTCCTCCTGACATTTACCTAGTGCAGAGCTCTCCACAGTCATACCTTAGTGTGATGGTATACAAATGCACTAAGGCTTTGGATATTTTTGCCATTGAACTGAAGCATGACATCTCTAGGAGAAGAAGAAGAAGTCTTTAGAAACAGTATAAGGGTGGTGTAATGGGTCTCCTGAACATTTTTAAAAGTGAACCTTTCAAAATAGTGTGATTGGTAGAAGATGATTTTGTCTAACCCAGGTTGGATAGTTGTATTAAAACCACTGCAATTCAAAAATATATTTTGCCAAACTTGACGTAACTTAAACTAACTTGACTCGAAGCAAAGTGCATGTGTGCTTCTGCCTCTGTAAAAGTGATGTGTAAGAGCATACTATTTGTGGTTTGCTTTGCTGGTGTTGGCAGCACACACCCTAGCATGCTTCCTCTTTTCTGTATGTGTCAGTGAGTATGTCAACAAGCGTGATTGAGTGAGAATTGCCCTGTAAGCTGCCTCTTCTTTCACCCCATCTCTCTATCCCTACATCCCTCTACTCTACACACACACACACACACACACTAAGTTATTATGCAGTTTCTGCTGACGTTTCTCATGACCTTTTTCTATGATATTAGCCAATTGGAATTGGTTGTTACTAGTTTAAATGGTGAGAACTGATTGTTCATGGTTCATAATAAAAAATACCATTATTTATATATATATATATTGGATTATTATGGAGGAGGAGCAAGTGCGGTAGATTAGGAGGTGCTGGTATGGTGGACGAGGAGGTGCTGCTATGGTAGATGAAGAGGTGCAGGTTTAGTGGATGAGGAGGTGCTGGTATGATAGATGAGGAGGTGCTGGTATGATGGATGAGGAGGTGCTGGTATGGTAGATGAGGAGGAGATGGTATCGTATATAATTAGGGACACACACACAATAGGAGGTGGTATGGTAGATGAGGAGGTGATGGTGTGGTGGATGAGGAGGTGCTGGTATGATAGAGGAGGAGGTGCTGCTATGGTAGATGAGGAGGTTCTGGTAAAGTGGACGAGGAGGTGCTGCTATGATAGATGTAGAGGTGCAGGTATAGTGGATGAGGAGGTGCTGGTATGATGGAGGATGAGGTGCTGGTATAGTGGATGAGGAGGAGCAGATGTATTAGTTGAGGAGGTGCTGGTATAGTAGTTGAGGAGGTGCTGGTATAGTAGTTGAGGAGGTGCTGGCATGGTTGTAATATTACAAAGGATTGCCCGGCAGAGAGCTTTTCTCAGTATTTCATGTGAAACCACCCCTACTTATCTCACTCTCTGCCCGGTACGCACAGCGTGGTCAGATGATGTAGCACAGGATCGCTATCAAAACATATTGACGTGTGACAGCAGTTTGCCCGAACTGTGCGGTTAACAGTTACATCAGCATCAGGCGTGTGCAGCGTTCCCACGATGTTCTGCCGTCTTCAGCCCTTTCTCAAACAATGAAAGCCAATATACCGTTATTTAAAATAGACTGAACCTCGCTCTAATGTTGATAACCCTTGTTCTGAAGTGTTATACTGAAGTACACGGTGAGACGATGAATTTGTAAAGGATATTGGTTTGTGTCTGGTAAATGGGTCAACCACAGTAAGTGTTGGGTGTTGTGGGTTGAAAACCCTAACCCACGGAGCTCAGCAGCCTTCCAAAATGTCTCCAAACATTGCACACTAACACTTTTGGTTTGGCTATTTACTGTATCTCTGTTTGCATTTCTCATGTCTTACTTATGATTTGTGCAGTTATGTTTGCGTGTAAGAATAACAACATTCTAGGAATGATTAAATGCCACGTGCAGACATTCAACTTTGTTTAGGTTTCAAAAGGTTTTCCCAACACACATTTGCGATACTGCAACAGACAAAAGAGCAGCGAGGAAGCCAATGAGTAAAATAAATGTATAATCAGAATGCGTTAATATTTAGGAACTAAAATTGCAAGTGTAAATGGTTGCTTCCAAGTGATAACAAACGAGGGGCCTAACTTTTTAAACTTTTTGCGCTTTGTCTTTGCACCCTCTTGTCATTTAGTCTAGCATCCCTGCCTTCAAACATGACATGCCTCTTCTGTCCTAGTTGTACATGATTTGTGTATGCAATGTTTGTGTTGTTTCCAGTCTCCAACATTCTGTACTTTATTTAAATCAACACACTGCTCCTGTACTTTATTTTATAATTAAGGAAACAATACATGCAGGAAATTAGTTATCTACAAATGTCCATTTCTGCTCCCTCCCCCCTCTGCTTTTGTCGCCCCGTTTGACCTGCTCCCTTCCAGGTAAGACGACCCCCGTCAGCATGTCCGGTGACCCCTGCAAACCTCCCCCGGACCCCTTCCAGCCCTTTGGAGTGGAAGCCGCTGACCCCTTCCAGAGCAAAAAGTCCCTGGGAGACCCTTTCAGCGGCAAAGACCCCTTCGCTCCATTTTCAGCAACAAGTAAACCTCCTTCATTTTTGCTGTACTTTCACCCATATAGACCAATCTCCTCTGACGATGAGGTCTGCTACTGTTATCTACATCGCTGTTCTCCAAACCAATGGCTTATGGTAATTGCTGCCCCCAGAATTGAGATTACTTGTCATATGCTAATCAGTAGCCATAATATGTGCACTGTCAAGGGATTTTAACATATTTATTGACTGCACTGCATTAAAGTTTACAATTCCCCTGCCTCTGACTGAGAGTAGATACACTGTTTTCGAAAGGGATGTATAAATAGTGTTACGTCTTCAGTGTGTGAGAAAATTTTCAAAACACCAGTGTGGGAAGTGGATGCAGGGGCTGTGCATCAATGTCTAGTGCAGCCTGCACTGCACATGTGTCTGCTGGTGCAGGAAAAGGGTGTTAGCCCTTTTTGTGGTTTTTGGTGTGTGTGTGTGTGTGTGTGTGTGTGTGTGTGTGTGTGTGTGTTAGAAGAGCAATAAATACTAATTCACCTGCCTTCTGATAAAGCACACATATCACATGTGCTTTATCACACATGTGATAAGGCACATGAGTGCTACAATTAAAATAAAAACAACATCAATTCAGTATTTGTTATTATGCAAAGCAAATCATTAGCAGAAAATACCAATTTGAATGGTAGGCGGAGCCACGGTACGCTCCACATTAAAATGTTGCAGGCAGCTCTGTGTTTTAGGAATCAGACACGGAGGAGCCTTTTCATAAACAATGATTCAAGAAGATTTTATAGAGGTGTAAAAATCCGGCTACACAATGACTTCATAATCATTCTTTTTGTATCCGTTTTTCTGACAGGACCCGAAAAACCCAAGGTAAGATATGTCAGGTTTTTTTTTTTTTATCCTTTTGTTAAAACAAAATGATTGGGAACTCTTTGGTGACCGATTTCGAGCGTGTTTCTCTTTCAAGCTCCACATGCAGATAAACAAGTTATGAATTGCTGCCATAGCAGTGCCTTTATTTAACGTTGAGAAAAATGTACACTGTGTGTACATTTTCGTGCACAAGGCTAGCACGCTAACCTCCAGATGTTGCTGATTATTTGATTACATCGACTTTTCCTCCATTCTAGAAGTGGAGGAAAACAAAGAAGTGCCGAATACACAAAACGCACACATCAATTGTTGAATGAGTGCAGTGGTATGTTTCCATGACAACACAGGCATGGACATGTTTGTGAGTGAAACTACTCTCTGGGTCACTTCCAAAATTTGGGTTTTCATGATTGGATCTTAATGCGTCTTGGAAACCTTCGCACCTTTATTTTTAGTAGTCCGGTTGAGATCGGATCACCCAAGATGCACTTTAATGCCAAGTGTGAACACACTATATCACCAGCCATCAGCCTAAGACTGATAAAACACGACTGCTGTTAGCCATTTTTGACCAGGCCGCTGCCCAAGAATAATTTCAATTTGGAATAAGCTCTTGGCTAGCTAATGTTTAAACTAGTGTTTGCTTCAACCCCTCTACGTATTTGAGATAACACTCTTCAGTAGTCAGAAAACTGGCCAGAGATGTCTGTCTGTTACATACTACAGAGTCATTTATCTCTTTCTCCCTTCACCCCTTCTCTCCCTCTCCCCCCCCGTGACTTCCATGTGTTTTCCCTCCTCCTGTCTCTCTCGCTCTCTGTCTGTCTGTGCATGTGTGTGTGCGTGTGTGTGTGTGTGTGTGCATGCGCTTGTGTGTGTGTGTGTGTGTAGTTTGGGAACGAGGCCCAGCAGATGGAGTGGGCCAAGCGGGAGAGCGAGCGGGCCGAGCGAGAGCGGCTGAAGAGATTGCGGCAGCAGGAGCAGGAGGACCTGGAGCTGGCCATCGCCCTGAGCAAGGCAGAGATGGCATGACCTGAAACACACACGCACACATACACACACACACACACACACACACACACACTCATAGACATAGAACAGTACAGGACTAACCCTCGAGACTGTTGAGACTCGCAAACATATACACTCATCTCAAAGGCATTCTAACGTTTTCGTTCATTAGAAAAGAAACGACAAAAAACAAACAACATTTGTACACAAGAGCTACTACTTTTGAACGTGCAACCCCCCCCCCCCCCCCCCCCCCACCCCCCACCCACACACACACACACTCAAATGAAAAAAATCAAGCAAGCTTCTGGATGGGTCATCGCGCTGTCACCCAAAGTAGACACAACCCTTCTATCTCCCATGTGCTTGGGTCAGAAGCACAGGGTTTTGAGCCCACAATGAGTTGACATGTCTGGTGAATGGGAGTGAGTAGATGGACGAGGCTACGGGAAGGGTGGTCCTAGTCGTGGAAGAGGGTTGTTATTGTTGTTGTTGTTGTTGTTGTTGGGACTTGGATGAGGCGATGCACTGGGTTATATGCACTATAGTGGCTGGAAGAGGTGGCCCATATGCTTAACATGACTTTACGTACGTCTGGTGTCGCTGGATCGCCAATGCCTTTTCTAGTGAGGAATACCTTGATACTTTTAAAGTCAGTGTTCATTTTTTCAGGTCACTATGGTAGATAAACTGTTTCCTAATGTTTCCTAAGTCATCTCAGTTTGTTTGTTTTTTATGTTTTTATGCATTTCTTCCCACTCCTTGTAAGCCAATAAGCTACTTTTCCAGGACTAACCTTTTATTGCTCTCTTCTCAGCATCTAGTGGCTTAAGTATTAAAATGCCAAGGTATTCCTCCAAATAGGATTCTTTCCCCCAAAAATACATTGGATATATATGGTTATAGCATTACACTGGTAATGGCATGGACCATGTCCCTGAAATTCAAGTATTGCCCACATGTTACAAAGGCAATGCGTGTTTCTACAGTATCAACGTTATGTATGCAACTGTAACTCTGGGGGACAATTAAGCATGCAGGAATTTTACTTTGGTAAGCCTTGATATTTTGGTTATCAACGCTTTTTTAAAGTTTTATTTGGAGTTACTTATTTGCCGAGTGACACTGATCTTCTCTGCTAAACTGTTCTTGTTCATGTGAAAGTAATTGTTTTAACAGACATTAGATCTCAGATCACTCCCTAGAACATTAGACGTTTTCCATCACATACCCTAGGAAAGTGGCCAATATGCTTTTCTAACACGCAAAGTTGGAGCTGTAGAAAGAATCTCATTGTTGCAAAATAACATTGGAAATAGTGCAAATGGGCTACTCCTCCTTTGCTATTGGAATAGCAGACCTATTACACAACACGTAAAATAGAAGACAACAAAAAACCCAATGTGATCATATGCTTCCACCTGAGAGTAGCGCACGGTGCATATATAGCGAATGGGTCCATGGGCGCTACACCACAGACGGCTTCTCTTGCTCTGTGTCCATAGATACATCGATTCATAGATTATCAGACGGCGTTCATCTCACATCTCCAATCTCTCTCATACAGGTGTACGCTAAACATACTACTGTGAAAACCACCCCCCGCTCATCCCTATCCTGAAAGGCCAGATGAGGGAATACATTTCCTATATTTTACCTACCGTTACACTTTTAAAGAGCTCTAATTTTACTCATTTTGTTTTATTTCAATGTGTGCTCAGTTGTATTATTTTTGACGTGGTTTGTTCGTTTTAAAAGAACATCAAAAGAGAATGTATATTGTTTAGTTGTTTTTTTTGTTGGTGTAAAACAGACTGTAGATGAACAACAAGCACATGCTGCAGAGGGCTTAAGACGAGTTTGAAACATCAGGTCATTTTGAGTTCTCACTGGTACAACTGGACAATGTGTGAATACACTTTGTTATTTACGACCATATTAAGATATTACATAGAACGACATGGGCTCTCTCGGTACGCTTGGCTTGGTATGTATGTTTAAAAATGTTTTACTTGAATATGCTAACCCATTTGGTCCCCGTTAGTTTCAACTCTTGTCTGGGGACAGAAAGTGGGAGAATCTGCTAACTGCTGGAGCCAAGCCCTGTTGTTTCCCCTCATGCCATGTTGTGTTTGATACATGCATTATGGTTTGTATTATAGTTTGTATTATGTTTTCATGACCAATGATAAGCTTCCGTCAGTGTTTTGCTCGACAGGTGTAACAATACCTGTTATACCTTTCAGTCATATTTAAATTAAGAATACTCGCAAAGATCAACGACTTTCAGATGAAGTGATTTGTCTCTCAAATGGTTTAAGTGGAGTCCCACTAAACTGATATTTACCTTGGCATATTGTTTTTGCTCTGACTGTGTACCTAAATTCAAGTCACAATTTACATTGGCCTGGACAAGATGATCAGAAATGTCCTGCAGCAGTTATGACATTTCTCAGACACATTTGTCTGTCTGCTTGGATAAGAAAAAAAGTTTCACTCTTGTGTTTATCCAGTCCTATTCGTTCAGATGTATTGATCTCCTTGGCCGATTGTTTATTGTGGGAAGTTTTTTTATTATTGTTATTATTGCATATCATTTTTATTATTTTGCTGTAGCCATTACAACCTGTATTCTTGTGTGAGCGGCCATCTTGTTACACAGCCTGTTTCTCTGAGATGTTCTTTCATGTCATTCATGTTAGCTTGCCATAGTTTAAGAGAAGGATTTCAATCGTGCGTTTTGTTCATAGGCAAGAATGCATTAGTCTACTTAGACTTTAGTCTTCATAACCAACTGGGACGGCTAGTCTCAAGCTTGAAAAGCTCCCTTTCTGCTTATACAGCCCATTATTCTCAATAAGTAATGTTAACGTTACAGACAATGTACATTTTAGATGAACTAAAGTGCCACTTTTTCACCACAATGTGACAGGAGCCCTGTGAAGGTAAATAACTCGACAAGTGTTTTAAAATGTCAAAGTGGCCCTTTAAAATTAGGCCCAGGCCGTTTGTGGTGTTCTAATCACTGCCAGATGTCTTGGCTACGTTCAGATAGTAAAAACATTGTGAAATGTTCAGATAGAAGCAGAAATATATCATGTAGAACAGATGTGTCTTTTATAGGAGGCGGATAAGGTGATACCGTTGGCTTTGGCCCGCGGGCCCTAAATGGATCTCCCCACGAGAACCTGGTCGCTTTTTTTGTATCACAGACTGCAAACTCATGCACACATAACTCCTAAAGCTTACAGAGTAACATCTCATTTGTAATGAGCTATCGTGATGGACTGATAGATCCCTATCCAGAATCTAAAACAAAAAAATCACGTCAGAGCATATGATATTTCCTATGAACGCCTGCCATAACATGAATGCCTCTTTGTACCAATAACATGCAATCAATATATCCCAGCCCCCTCTCTGGCCTTGGTATAAAAAGGTGTTTTCATGGGGAATAAACAGACTACCCTACTACTGTTGAATGCTGCCGGCACATCCAGTCACTTGACTTGACTCGCTGGGTGCCGTAGATCCCAAGCGGATTAGAAATGGGTGAATGTTCATCCGCCCCTGTGTCTGCTCAGTGTTGTATATTTCTGTGCGCTCTAGTTGTTGCTAGCTAGTACCTCAGCAGGCCCTCCTGCTCCACCCAGCCATGTAACGCTTAGTGTCAACTGCCCTCACAGACAGGTACCACGTTCATGCTGTATTACGTTCTAATACCTCCACTGTGCAATAGATGTTGTGTTTTACTCCTTTTGTCTCGAGATAACTGTCATTTTTTTGGGTTTTGATTTTTGATATGTATTATTTTTGTACAATTTATTTAAGCATGACTGTAATGCTTCGGCTGCTGCCCCTTGTTTATCATATGTTTTATGTGCTTTTAATTCATTCTGTCCCAGAAAACAGAACAAGTTGATAATGGAGACACAAATAATGTAAAACTCTCTACCTTTACCTGTTTGATACTGATCATTTTGTGGATATTAACTTTGTTAGTCTAATACTGCAAGGCTTGTTCAAAAGTGTCACTTTTTTATTTTAGAACGAAGATGTTGAGTTTCCACTAATAAGCAGGCAGATAGATAGATGAATACTAATTGGTCGGATAAAAAAATCTTTGGGGACTGAAGCTAAATGCATTTCTGTTCTCACATTTGACCTTCCCTTCTCATGTATGTGAAATAATTCAAGCTGTCTTTTATTTAAAGATGCATACAATGTGTATACAATCTGTATAGTGTACCATGTCTGTTAAACTTGTCCTATAGGAGGTAAGAAGATTACAAAGAAAACAAATTAAACAAAAAACATTTGAGGGATTGACTCCCAATGAGATACAATTCAGTTTATTTTGAATAATAATTCTCCCCTACGTGGTCTGTAGTATTTACTAGAATAAACATTTCAGTTAAATGAAAGGAAATGCACTGTTTTTTCTCATTTACTGCCAAACCGATAATGTCTGTGAAGCCTGCCAAACCAAGCATCTATTGTACATCCGATACAATCCATCTTTTTAAGGCAGTGGTAATTGTTTATTTTCTCTCAAGAGTTAATCATCCTTCATATTTAAGGATTTCGATTTCAGGCTGTATTTAAATGAGAGTAGTACCAGATACATGCTTATTTTGCCATCCTTTATCCTTTGTGAAGACTAAAACCGGTGCCGTTGTGAAGCAAAATAAGCTAAAAATCATTCTTTCCCTTTTTTCCATATGTTTTATTTCTTTTTGAAAGAAGCTCACGAAAAAGCCTACAAGTAAGCGGAGAACTAAATTATGTGGCTTACAATTTATCCAATGGAGCCGCTTTGAGGCGACTGTAATGTGACTAAAGGATACAAATGCCTCGACTTGACATGAACGCCAAGGCCTGTTACTGAGACAATGGATTTTTTTTAAAAAAATTGGGGGGGGGGAATAATTGAGTCCTAAACGGTACAGTAAAACTATCAGAGAAAGAAAAAAGGCTCCTATGATTGCAAGCATGTTACATCAAGTGTGTGTGGCAGAACGAGAGAAGGAGATTATGTTGATCTCGCAATGAGCGAGCTGCAAACAAACACGAGACTGTATAAGACAGCTGCAAGTAATATTAGTAAGTAGAGTGCTTTTTTTCTTCTTCTTCCATACAGAGTAACAGTGTTCAGATTCTACCCCATGTAGACAAGGGCTCTGTGGGGGCCAAAGAATCTGCACATAAAGAAGGATAGAGGAAATGTTAATTGACAAAGGCCTGTAGAAATCTGCATTCTGCGCCAGAAAAGGTATAACTAGCACATGTGTGTGTGTGTGTGTGGGGGGGGGGGGGTTGGGTGGATGGATGCTGCGCAAACAGCGCAGTCGTTTTCTGGACACATTAGCTGGAAACCCCAAGCAATTCGCTGCGTTAGCGAATGCTAACTATCTCCGTATGGAATAACAGGAAATTCCTAGGTAGGTTTGTGTTTACTCTATGGTAATGGAGAGGAGGAAATGAAAAGGCTATTGGCTTTTAACTAGGAATGTGGGTCAGGGAAAATTGGAAGATAAACTCAAGTTTGGCCTCACCGATACGATATCTGCTTACCTTCGCCCCTCCCCTACTTCTATGTAAGGTATTTATTTTCCACCAAGCTTATGTTTTGTATTGCATGTGTGTGTTATCTAAAATACATTTTAAGAGAGATTGATTGGGTAAATGGCACCTATATGCTTTATTAAGGCGCTTTGATCATATTTGCCTATCTGTCCATTACATTTGAGGGATACATGGGGACATGTCTAGGTCTGCCACGTGACCTTAACCATGTTGTTATCATTATGTGACCCAATCACATGTCCCCCGGTCTATGTTTTCAACTGGAAAAAAAACAGGGCCCCGGCCCCACCTCCTCCACACGGATAATTTGTGGAAATAATGAAATATCAGCACCATATACGTCACACCTTAACACCATATTTGGACAACGATGAGCTAAAAGCTTGTTTGTGACACTATTTGAGTGACCATCAGCCCCTGGTCAGGGACAAAGTGCAGTGTTGCAGTTTGTTTTATCCAAAAGAGAAAGTGTTAATTGGCATGAATGTGCCCAGCTAGTTTAATGTGGAGAGCATTGCAAGTATGTTTAGGGTTAGGCTCTTTATGCAGTCTACGGTTAGCATGCAGCAAACAACAACACATTTAGTGCTTCAGGCCCACTCCTAATACAATGTCCCTCAATCAATATGTCAACTTCTCTCATTTGGAAGAGAAGGGGTTTGAATAAATTGTTCAAATATTTTCATGAATGTTGCACTTACGCAATTATTTTGCTGATATTAAAACATACTTTGTTTCTTAAACATGGCAAGTATTGATTCTTGGCCGTATTCATTAATCAATCCAAATTTCCTGCTGGCAAAAACAAACAATTAATAATTTAAATTGTTTTATTTCATTACATGATCACATGAGCAAATACACATTTCTATGTTACATAATATGAGATGTACAGTATCTCACAAAAGTGAGTACACCCCTCACATTTTTGTAAATATTTGAGTATATCTTTTCATGTGACAACACTGAAGAAATGACACTTTGCTACAATATAAAGTAGTGAGTGTAAATTTGCTGTCCCCTCAAAATAACTCAACACACAGCCATTAATGTCTAAACCGCTGGCAACAAAAGTGAGTACACCCCTAAGTGAAAATGTCCAAATTGGGCCCAAAGTGTCAATATTTTGTGTGGCCACCATCATTTTCCAGCACTGCCTTAACCCTCTTGGGCATGGAGTTCACCAGAGCTTCACAGGTTGCCACTGGAGTCCTCTTCCACTCCTCCATGACGACATCACGGAGCTGGTGAATGTTAGAAACCTTGCACTTCTCCACCTTCCATTTGAGGATGCCCCACAGATGCTCAATAGGGTTAAGGTCTGGAGACATGCTTGGCCAGTCCATCACCTTTACCCTCAGCTTCTTTAGCAAGGCAGTGGTAGTCTTGGAGGTGTGTTTGGGATCGTTATCATGTTGGAATACTGCCCCGCGGCCCAGTGTCCGAAGGGAGGGGATCATGCTCTGCTTCAGTATGTTACAGGTTCCCTCAATGAACTGTAGCTCCCCAGTGCCGGCAGCACTCATGCAGCCCCAGACCATGACACTCCCACCACCATGCTTGACTGTAGGCAAGACACACTTGTCTTTGTACTCCTCACCTGGTTGCCGCCACATACGCTTGACACCATCTGAACCGAATAAGTTTATCTTGGTCTCATCAGACCACAGGACATGGTTCCAGTAATCCATGTCCTTAGTCTGCTTGTCTTCAGCAAATTGTTTGCGGGCTTTCTTGTGCATCATCTTTAGAAGAGGCTTCTTTGTGGGACGACAGCCATGCAGACCAATTTGATGCAGTGTGCAGCGTATGGTCTGAGCACTGACAGGCTGACCCCCCACCCCTTCAACCTCTGCAGCAATGCTGGCAGCACTCATACGTCTATTTCCCAAAGACAACCTCTGGTTATGACGCTGAGCACGCGCACTCAACTTCTTTGGTCGACCATGGCGAGGCCTGTTCTGAGTGGAACCTGTCCTGTTAAACCGCTGTATGGTCTTGGCCACCGTGCTGCAGCTCAGTTTTAGGGTCTTGGCAATCTTCTTATAGCCCAGGCCATCTTTATGTAGAGCAACAATTATTTTTTTCAGATCCTCAGAGAGTTCTTTGCCATGAGGTGCCATGTTGAACTTCCAGTGACCAGTATGAGGGAGTGTGAGAGCGATGACACCAAATTTAACACACCTGCTCCCCATTCAGACCTGAGACCTTGTAACACTAACGAGTCACATGACACCGGGGAGAGAAAATGGCTAATTGGGCCCAATTTGGACATTTCCACTTAGGGGTGTACTCACTTTTGTTGCCAGCGGTTTAGACATTAATGGCTGTATGTTGAGTTATTTTGAGGGGACAGCAAATGTATTTATTAAAACTGTTATACAAGCTGTACACTCACTACTTTACATTGTAGCAAAGTGTCATTTCTTCAGTGTTGTGACGTGAAAAGATATACTCAAATATTTACAAAAATGTGAGGGGTGTACTCACTTTTGTGAGATACTGTATGCAAATCCAGCTCCATTGGATTCAATATCATCTGTTTAGACAGAAGCCAAAATATCCAATATGTGCCAGCTGTATTGATTTGATTTGCATGGTGTGTGTTTATCCACCCTCGGGCAGCACAAAAAACCTGTCTTCACTCAGTCCATTGTTCTAGGTCTATTCGCTCCATTCACATTGTACTAACTACTTTGAACACAAACATATTACATTTCCTGATGAAATATAAAATTACATATGAGACACACTCACACAGTTGCACACAAGCCAACCCCTGGACTGCTCCCCTGCCTTGCCTTTTGGTTCAGTGAGACCATAGATTGCTGTGTGAGTGTGCGCGCCGTGCGCTTTCACATACACACACACAAAACTTACTGAGGGACAATGTTAAACAATCAGGATAACAACTCTGTTAGCAATTTTAGGCTGCATAACCATTTGTGTCACATCATTTGTCAGCTAAAGACAAATCAATTATTCTTTAGATGGAAAGAAGACGTGTCGTGTGTTTTTAAATGTGGCAATGCTAAATTAATGTTCAAGGTGCTGTAGTTACGATTTAAGTGCTATAAATTGAATGCAAGTTATAAGTGCCATAGCTATACATCGCCCATTAGTGAGTGAAATGCTCTGAGAATATCTGTTCTCGTTGACACACTGTACACACACTCCCATACACAGACTTGATGAAGACCAATCTTAATCCACCTGCATTGGTGTCCTTATGTGCTGAAACCATCCACTCACCACCACAGTAATATATAAACTATTTATTTTTTCCTGGCTTGGCTTCATTGTCTTTCTGTATCCTGCAATGCTTGTTTTTTTACTTGTCCATAGTGCTTTGTCTTTTTCACTTTATTCTTCTCGCTATTTTTCCTACCTTTTAAAATAGTGAAGCTTTCACTTTGTCTCTCTCTATCACTGTCTCTCTTTGTGTGTGTGTGTCTCTCTCCCCATCCTTCTGTCTTTCTCTCTCTCTGTCTCTCTCTCTGTGTCTCTCACTCTCTGGCTTGAAGACTATGATGAAGAAATCTTAAACCTCCGCAGCAGAGCCAGAGAAGGGGGAGAAATGTGAGTCTCTGGTCTGACTCCAATAAATCCACATCTCGCTCTTGGAATTTGCCAGGAAAGTAAAACCCATTGTGTGGAGTTAGATAGCTGGTTATGTAATCAGCATTTGTTATGGAGATATTCTACAGAAGAAAACTAATTTGCGCTAGTGGATGATGCTTTAAGAAGGGAATTTTGATAAGTGTATTTCTACAGTGGCCAGTCGACACGGTATTGATTTGAAACCTTAACAGTTAACTTCTGCTGGTGAAGTCTGTGTTCCCCAATCACGCGCTTGCAGATCCCCACCTCCAGCTACATGACTGGTCAAAACAAATATGAAGCGAAAGAAAGTGAAACGCCCCATTCACCCAGATTTGACCTCGTCTGCATAATGCATAGTAGACTCTTCATACAGCATAATACACATACAGTATGCGCACAGACTTTTCAGGTTATATGTAGCACTTGTACAATTTATGGCAACTAAGAAGGAGCAACATTTCAAACACAGCTTTTTTTACTTGATGATAAAAAGTTGTTCTGTGCAAGCCGGCTGAATAACGAGAATAAGTGTAGCAGTGACCAGGCCAGCTTGTGTTCATCGAAATGTGATGATCCTGTCATTTGTCGATCGTCTTTTCATCTTAGTTTTTAGAAACATGATGCATTATTGTCTTCTATAAAGCTGTACCTTTTAAAGGAGATTCATTCTCACCACCACCACCACCACCACCACTCCTTCAGTCAGTGATTTTTTCACATGTTCTATGATGAATGTTGTTTTGAAAGATCCTTTCCCTGAAGGAGGATATGTTTTGGGTAGGAAAGGGATAGGAACAGACATCTTTAGGGCTGCATTGTGCAACGATTGACCAGGAGGTGAAATAAGTAGTCTGGATGGATGGGGTAGTTCCTGCACTGTTTCTGTAAAACAGCAAAAGTCTGTTTACACTCGGTCTCTCTCTCGATCCCTCCCTCGATCTCTCTCTGTTTCTCACTCTGTCTTTCTCTCCTTCTCTCTCTGTCTCTCCCTCGGTCTCTGTGTGTGTGGAAAAAGAATGCAAGACATTGATAGTTGGGAAAGTGAATAAACAAACACGTCCATACTTCTGTCAGTGGACCCATAATACCTCGTGGATTTTGGAGGAAAGTGCAGAACAACATACTTCCCACACACCACATCTTGTAGACGTGATGGCCATCAAGTCTTAAGCTCTCTGTTTTACGGCTCCAAAGTGAAATTGTCCGTGTATTAACTTCAAACACGTTGACACCCCCCCCCCCCCCCCTCTCGATTGAACATGACAGCGCGTGTGTGGTGCGCAACGTGGTTCACCTGTGATCAGGGAACCAAAATAAAGAACTCTTGGCTCCTTTCATTTTATTTTTCTTTCTGTGGTCCAGTAGGATCTCTTTGTAAAACAGCAGGTATTCCTGCCCCCTGGGCTCTATAAACACTGAACGTGATGTTTATCTGGAGGGAGCGTACTTAACGGCCCTGGCCTGGCCAACAGGCCTCGTACCTAAATGGCTTTGCACACATTGATAAAGAGCTTAACTGTGCTGAGCTGCTATTTGGTTTTTTGTTTATTATATACGTGTGTGCGTGTGCGTGTGTATGTGTGTGTGCGCATGTGTACATGCACTTGTTTGCCTTGTAAGAATCTATGAACCAACCTTGTACCCGTCTGACCCATGCCCACTAATAATACACCAGAAAAGTGAAATGAAAACGTGGCTTTTCTGCTTGAGGAGGCATGCTAATGACAGTATCGCCACCGGGTTCCCCTTTTCTCATCACCGGCCGGGAGCCTGTAACTCTGAAGACCCTACAGACTGTACAACACATATCATTGTACTGTTGACCCTGCGATAACCTACATATAACTAATCAACCTGAAACTGAACCATACAACCAACCACAGAGACACCACTGACTAGCCTCTGGATGGGTGCTATCACAGGGATCCAACTCTTTTCAGCTTGTCATTTTTCATAACCTTTCTTTGCTCACGGAGGTTCATATTTCATCATCAACTCGTCATTAACTCTGTCCTAATCTCTTTTGAATGAGTAGCATGATGGACAAACCCCTTGACGTACAGGCAGTCAACTTCAAGAATATCGCAGAATCCCCACCGTTTTGCCATCAAATCGCCTATTCATCCCATGTAAAACTTGCCCTGACTGGTCCCGGGGCTGCGCAGAGTGGGGCCCACAAACCCGGACCCCTCATATAACTAGAGGAGCAGGGAATCAATCTGGACATTGGCTTTCACTGTGCCAACACAAAACTAATTACAGATTTCCTTTGATTGCAGCATTCTCTTCATTGTGATTCATCTTTATCCTATTCATAACGGTATTTTTCCATTCATTTGGGTAAGCGGGGGACTTGAATATGCCGATTTCTTTTTAAAGATAGGCCAATTCTCCTCTGTCTCTCTCATGTGCTCAAGTTATGAAGAAGGCAATTTTAATTAGACATCTACCTTGTTATTTTTAGTTTTATAATGGAAACGAGGGCCATACTGTATTAATTCAGAACGGACAACAAATATTTAGCAGAACGATTCCTTATTGAGGCGAGTGACATCCAAGCCTGATAGTAAATATGAAGTTATATCGGTTGAAATTAGCATTAACATTGCTACAATCTGCAAAATTAAGATTACAACGAAGGTTTACAAACATGTGCTCAGTAATGGGAAGTAGTATTTCATTCAGTGACGGATGTCTCGTTAAAATATTCCCAGACATCCCTAAATTTGTATCTCATCCAAAAGCATTACAAGCGGGCTCATTACCTTAGACAAACCACTGTCAGACCACATTGAGTTGGTGACTGAACATAGCCCACACAAACACCAAAATGTTTTGCAGCGTAACTGTGTAATTTTCCATGACATGTTCTAGCTTTATCCAGGACGTTTGATAAATGTGGGCGTTTTCTATGATTGGAAAACAACTTTTTTAAGTCCAGGTATCTAGTTACCCGTGGGGACCCTGTATCATATGGATAGAGAAAGACCTGCAGGTGTTTTGTGAAGAGGATGTGGTGAGCTGCAGGTCTCTGAAGACTCTGGAGTCCTGGGTCTTCAGTGCGCGGGTCTCTGCGCACTTCAGGAACCTTCAATAGCACGGCGAAAGGTGGACGAGAGACACACCTTGGAATACAAGTTTGCTCTGTGTCACCCAGGTGGTACAGCTCAAAGTACATGTGTGTGGGTGGGTGGGTGGGTGGGTGGGTGGGTAGGTGTGGCCTCACCACCTTCCCCCACCCTGTCTCAGTGCTTGTCTCTTTGCTGTCTCTCTCATATTCACCTCCCCCACCCCACCCCTATCTCTCTCATTCTCTGGCTCCCTCTATTTTTTGCAGTCATTCAAGTCATTGCAGCAAATCACAGAGTAGCACCAACCTGGCACACACACACACACACACTTGCCGTCCAGGTACGTTTATGTTTTTATGAATAGTGTTTATTGGTGCACGCAGACAGAATTCTCCTCATGTTGTCTTTACAGATGTCTCTTTCTTCCCCACGGCTTCTTCTTTTCCTTTTCTTCCATCCTTCTGTTTTTTTTCTCTCTCTCTCTCTCTCTCTCTCTCTCTCTCTCTCTCTCTCTCTCTCTCTCTCTCTCTCTCTCTATCCTTGTCTCTCTCGGTCTCTCCTAATATGCATGGGTGCATGGATACCAACACAATTCCTTCCTCTCACTGCAGCGTCGCAATAGAGGGCAGCGCATCCCGCGGTGGTCGGCGTTCCGATTCACAGCATCTCCAGACTAAACTCTCTCTCCTCTCTTCCTCCCCTCTGGTAAACTTCCCTTTTCCTCGTCTTCCGTTTGTCATCCTGGCCCTCCCTCTCCTCTCCCCTCCTGTCCTCCCCAACTCCTCACCCACCCAGCCCTCCCCTCTGCGCCTTGCGGTGTTGCGCCCCTATGCCCAGACTGCAGCCCTAGCTCTATCTATATCTGGCCCTCTCCCTGTAATTATGTCAATGTAATGCTTGTATTTATAGCCCACTACCACAGCCTGCTGGCACACGCGCCACCACAGCTGCAAGGAATTGGCTCTTCCTGGCGTTCCTTCAAAAAGGGGGGGGGGGGGGGGGGGGCAGAGCGACACGGGGCCAGATGAAAGACAGGATGTGACCGGGAGAGATGGTGAGAGGGTTGGGTGGGGGGGGGGGGGGTCGACGAGTGTGTGGTGTGCCTGTGACAGATGAGCTCGCCGTCTATAGCTTTAGGTTACACCTTTTATCTGTCATTGGATATCATGGGTATACAGTAGCTAGCCCACAGGTTTAATTACTAGCCGGTAGTGCAGGAGGACAAGTGTGCCAAATGAGTGTGTACGTGTGTGCACATACGTCATACCTTGCTTTGGATACCAGCCAACCCCCCCCCCCCCTTCCCAATACACACTCGGCAGACAAGAATGATGTTGTTCTTCAATTAGTTTAATATGTACATTAAAATAAACTATTTACATTTTCTACAAGGCACAGTACACTTATTGAAGACAAAACAAACATGTCTTAATGCCACGGGCTAGGCGTGTAGCCCGTTGACTATCACGTCAGGGTTGAGATGGCATGCGCTCGCAGAGTTCCTAGTTCCTACGGTAGGACCCTGACTGTATCTCCAACACATTATTCCAGAACATAACGCGCACAATCAACATTCAGTTCAAGCCTTCACACGGGAAGGGCCGAAGAGGCAGTTTTAGTAAAAAAAAACATTGTCTTAAAGCTTATTTCATGTGCTCTTTACAAATTACAAATATAACACAATTAGTATAAAAAATTATTCTGATTGTCGCTAGCCAGTGCAGAATATGGCACTTGTAAGGTGTGTGTGTGTGTGTGTGTGTGTGTGTGTGTGTGTGTGTTATATGTTTTCAAAGGCACTAAGGGTGAAAATGCATAATGGCTTATTGTTTTTGGTTGAGGTCAATGCTTTTCAATAGATTGTCTGCTTCCAGTTGTTTCAGTGCTGAGTGTTTTAAAGGTCCTGCCTGTCGACTGGAACACACAGTATGGCTTTACAGTAGTACCAGCTACAAATATTTGTCAAATGTTTTGTCCAAACAGAATGAAACTGTTTCTGTCATGACTGGATTTGCGTGTTGTTGTTGTTGTTTTCTCTTTGGTAGTCAAAAGCTGTCTCATGATTGCAAACATAACCAAATCAATTAAATAAACAGAGATATTACAACAAAGAGTTTCCTCTTATAAGATGCTTTGGTGAAGCATTTTGTCATTACAAAAGTCTTTTGTTTTTCGTTTATTTTGATTTTATTTTTTTCGGTCTTGGCTTGTGTGAGCATCCTCACATGTGTCGTTTCATGTGCAAAGCCAGGTGGTCGGAGCGGGAGAACGCCCGCTCGCACAGGTGACACTGAAACGGACGATGGCCCGTGTGCTTGCGGAAGTGGCGTGTGAGTTCGTCGGAGCGGGCGAACTTCCAGCCGCAGCCCTCCCAACTGCAATGGTATGGCTTCTCACCTACAGAGACATAGGCAAAGGGAAACAAACGGTGAGTTTGGACTCTGATTGGGGAAGACGTTATGATTTAATTAGCAGACTCTAGGCTAGTGTAGTGGCTAGGACCCAGTCCAAAGATGCAGGGTTTAATGTGCAAAAGGCTACCTGTGGTAGGCATCCTGAAAGGTGCCTGACACCTGTTAGTGTAAACGACTGAATTCTACAAAATACTAAATAGAACAGTGTGTCCTGTCACACGAATATAGTCCTGTCATCAATAAAGTGTTCTGCATAACTTAAGTTCAGCACAAGTAGGCCTATTTGGCATGACTTAGTTTCTAAATAAAATACAAATATTCTAATTCTATTCTATAAATAACTCTTCTTCAAACATACCGGTATGCGTTCTGTGGTGCGCCTTCAGATGCGAACTTTTGGTGTACGTCTTTCCACACCCGGCGTACGTGCAGGTATGCGTTGCGGTCCGTTTCCTTGGCCACGATCTGCGGCCCCTCTTCGGCTTGGTGTCCAACATCTCCAGCGGGGAGGACGGCGGAGTGAGCAATACGCGTTGGCTGCCCAGCCCCTGCTGCTGCTGCTGCTGCTGCTGCATGCCCAGGGCTGCGTCTTCGCCGTGGTACATGCCGGGGAACTGGTGGTGGTGGTGGTGGTGGTGGGGGAACGGGAGCTGCATCCCCGGGTATCTCCCTGTAGGCGTGTGGTGGTGAGGGTGGAAGCCCTGCGGGTAGGTGAGAGACGTCGAGCGGCGCATCTGCTGCTGGTGGCACTCGGAGCTCATGAGGTCCTCTGGGCTGAGGGGCGGGGTCATACTGCCCACCGCTGCTTGCGGGGAACTCGCCAACCGCGGCTGCGGCTCGAACGACATCATGCACGAGACGCTGCCTTCGTGCTTGATTTTGCTGCAGTTCTGGGGCGCCATGCCCAGGACGGGTCCGTATGACGACGACGACGACGCGTCCAGCGGGGAAGCGGGCTCCACTTTGATGCCCAGCGGTTCCGCGAATAATAAGTCCTGAGTGCCGCTGTGGAAGGGCGACGTGGAGACCAGGAAGCGACCCTGGATCGCGGCGGAGGAGCTCCCGCTTCCACAGAAGCTGGTGTCCACCACGTCCGAGTGGAGGAGCTCGGCCATCAGGCTGTTGTTGTAAGGCGGCGGGGGACTGCTCATCTCGGGCTGTACAGAGGCGTAGTTGGGCGGCTGCTGCTGCTGCTGGTGGGGGTGATACATGGAGGTGGCACAGGGGTCCTCCTGGTGTCGGAAAGACTCGTCCACCCCGTGGGCCGAGGAGCCAATGTCAGAGGCAACTGTGTTGGCCAGGATGAACTCCAGGTCCAGGAACTCCAGGTCCTCGACTTCTTTTCGGCCGAGGCACTCGCTGTCCATCATGACGGGCGCGAGGTTGCCCAGCTCCATCTTAAACCTCTGGACGCGCGGAGGAGAACACAGGGTTGAGTTTCTATGTAGAGGTACTGATGCGACACTCCATGCAAAAACACCAGAGTCTGCCCCGACCATGCAGTCAAGCCGACTATGCTGTCCTTAAACGTGTTATTTTTTCCTCTTTTTTTAACTTATTTTTGTACACAATTAGGCATACAACTCAAAGCGTAAAGTACATGCGCAACGCGTAAAGTCAAAACAGATATAAAAATACTTACATCTTCCCAGGATTTTTCCTTGTGGTTTGCAAACGTAGAGATCGACGGTAAAATGGTCCCGCTTGAGGCCATTGCACGGCTTGTTAACGGCACCCAAAATAAAGTATATATTCCTAAGAAGTAAATTCGTAATATCAAAGAAAGTCAACAAAAGTTCCCCGAAGATCCTCCTTCAAAGAAGCTACAAGAAGAGTTGTTTCTTCTTACGTCAAACGCAACAAAAAATAAAAGCTCTGCTCCAAAGTCATGTGCAACTCTGGCTTGTAGAGGAGTAGTAGAACTCATATAAATACTGTGAGTGGATCAATGCGTTCCTCTCGTCTCGTCTCCTGAACGGAGCTCCGTTTCCCTCTCTGAGTACAGAAAGAGCGGGTCGGTGTGTGAGCAAGAGAGTAGGCGCAGTTGAATGTCCCTGCCTCGCTTCAGCCTCGCTTCTTAAGCTGCTTCAGCACGGTGGCCACGCCCCCCTCTGTGAAACCTGTCCAACAAGTGGTCGAGCGGGGAGAGAGAGAGAGAGTGACAGAGAGAAAGAGAGAGAGAGAAAAAAAGAGAGAGAGCAAGAGAGAGAGCAAGAGAGAGAACAAGAGTGAGAGAAAAGAGAGAGAGCAAGAGAGAGAACAAGAGACAGAGAAAAGAGAGAGAAAGAGAGAGAGAGAAGAGAGAGAGAGAGCAAGAGAGAGAGAAAAGAGAGAGAGAGTGAAAGAGAGAAAGAGAGAGAAAAAGAGAGAGAGAGCAAAAGAGAAAGAGAAAGAAAAAAAGAGAGAGAGAGAGCCTCCTCTGAGCCATTACCACATTGTTAGGACATGAAAAGGCAACGATACCGAGAGGAGAAGCGCACGTATTACACGAAAAGAAAGATGTAGTGCCATGGGCAATTTTCATGATGGTAGTGTTTGCTGCTATATGTATACGGTATGTAGCATATCCGGCAGTACACTAAGGACTACATATCAACAGATGTCGCTCTACATATTTGAATACGTTTTAAAAAGTAAAAACACTCATCTGGTCTCTCCACCACCTCTATTTATCCGCAGCCTCTGGGTGCTGCTTCAACTCTTTCTACCTCTGATCATTTTTAACGTGCTGAATGAAAATAAGATCTGAAATAAGATTTTTTTAAAAGCACATCGCTTTCAACGTCAAACTATCTTATAACGTATTTTCTGCCTTGTAGATCGCAATAACAAGGGGGGTGGGGTGGGTGGGGAGGGGGGGGGGGGTGGACAACGACAAGGCTTTTTATCTCCGCTCTGAGCAGAACAGCCCGTCTCTCTCATGACCAATGTTTCTGTAGTAGTCTATAGGCACCGCGGCGTTGTTCGTTGGTGGGATCGACAATATCGGCCAGATACAATGGCAGAAACTGAGTTATACAGAAACTGTGTTATTGCAACAAAAAAACAACGAAAAAACAAAAACAAAAAGGCCTGTGATACATTCCATTATACAGTAGAAATAACTGTGACGTTTTCAGGACTTTCAGAATAAGTTATTTGGTAGCCCATTTGTCTAGAATAGCAATGAAAACATTTAGAAATTCACTCAAACACAAACCAATTCTGTGGAAATAAAGCTGTGAATAGTAACTTTCTATATTGCATGCTTCTCTTGATATGAATATTCTTCTTTCTTCCAGCCTTTTCCGACTAATTCCTTAAAGAATTCCTTATCAAACGTATTTATGCACAATCCATGCATGACCACCCACAAATGCAGGCACATACATGCACACACTTCCACACACACACACACACACACACACACACACACACACACACACACACACACACACTTTAATCACAATACTCGCCGCAATGAGAGGACATGTTTGAAGAGAGATGCTGTAATAGCCAAGAGAATTACCTGCACAAAGCCAGGCGTGTCTCTCACATCGTGTACCTTGTGCACTGTGTGTTCTCTGGTGAAGACACATCCTGGCAGCAGCCTGATTGATGCTGGGGATTTGATAGCCGACTGGCAGCTGCCGTTGATCTGGTGGCATTCCATTGTGTTTAATCACCAGGGAACGCACGTTAACTGTAGAATATGTTGCTTGCTACGACACATTTGAATATATTCTTGGTGTGTGTGGGTGTGTGTGCGTATGCATGTGTGCATCTCTCTTCATAAGGAAACCCTGTTTTGTTGTTATTCTTCTTCATCGTCATCTTCATCATATTCGTCTTCTTCTACTTAAGAATAAATGAAGTGTATTGTGTATTGTAAACTCAATCCCTCACGCACACAGTCACAATAATGTATAACGTTTTTGTCATAACATAACATCACACACACACACACACACACACAGTCAGCAGACACAATAATGCAGGTTGAGTCACAAACACAGCAAATGAGTCACAACATGTTTAAACGGCTCTCTTCTAGATTTAGACACACACACACACACACACACACACACACCTGTGCAACCGCAACACTGCGTATGTGTGGGACACATACATTCCACAGCACAGCAGGAGAGCAGATGTAGCGAAAAGGGGAAGAAGTAGAATCATTGTCACTTTGTGACCTTATGATACACTTGCAGAGTCGCTGCTAGCGGGAATATCCTGCCAACCAATGAGATGTCACCTAGGGGACAACCAATGAGATGTCACCTAGGGGACAACCAATGAGATGTCACCTAGGGGACAACCAATGAGATGTCACCTAGGGGACAACCAATGAGATGTCACCTAGGGGACAACCAATGAGATGTCACCTAGGGGACAACCAATGAGATGTCACCTAGGGGACAACCAATGAGATGTCACCTAGGGGACAATCAATGAGATGTCACCTAGGGGACAATCAATGAGATGTCAGCTGAAATACCCCCAAACACCACACACATATTCCCAGCAGACGTGATCAGATTGTATCAATGACTGGAGTGACTTGTAGATCCTCCCCACACTGGATTTGTGACGTAAGTGTGGTATTGTTACGTGAAGCTATGTTCACTGTGCATAAATTGTTGTCCTGACATTCATCGCTTGTGGCTTTAGCTTTTTTGGTGCTGAGGTCAATGTGTCACCAGAACCAGGGACCAGTACATTCTGACCTGTGTTGATGGAGAGAGTGAGTAAGAACATTGTGTAACAATATGGAAGTTCTCGGTCTGCACATTCCTTGACATCACATATCATAAACTCCCTCTTTCCTCAGAAATACAAGAGTGTTACATGCATTTGCACAAACGCACACCGACTGTACAATATACCGTATCTGTGTGTTCTCCGTAGCTGTCATAGTGGAGCTTGACAGCACTGGGAAACTGCAGCTGACGGTGTATGTGTAGTCTGCTCTCCATCACTGCTTTTCCTCCTATGGGGTTGACATGAGCGCGTCATTCCCACCCTCTATATGTTAACAGTCACTGCCATGATGTCTCCTTCACCCAGCGTTGTTACAGACAGCACCTCCCAACGTGGCCCGTAGTAGTGAATTCATGGAGCTCACAGTGCGTGTGAGACAGTCGTGAATCCTAGTTTCTTTCTCCCGTCTTCCGATGGTGCTTCTAAATTGAATTGGCTTCATCGGCATGATTAAACGGCTTGTTTGTTACCAATTTAAAACCTTTACGTTTAAGAACTTTCAATGCTTTACAAAACAGAGC
This sequence comes from Lota lota, assembly GCA_026745465.1. Classification (NCBI taxonomy): domain Eukaryota; kingdom Metazoa; phylum Chordata; class Actinopteri; order Gadiformes; family Lotidae; genus Lota; species Lota lota. The sequence continues at coordinate 2,681,706 of JACYXH010000091.1, read as the reverse complement.
ATTGTGTGTTTCATTGCCACTGTTTTAAATGTGTGTTTGTGCATCCATCCCTTCAAATAATTCCTCCTTTTCTCTTAAGAAACGGTTGACTCATTTTTAAACATCCTGAGACGATGCCAGCCCAAACAAATAGACATTGGTGTCTCCCAAAATCAAGAATTCAAGATTGAAATTATGTGGAATTTCCCGTTTGTAGACTCGCCTATGTATTATGTGAACATTGTGACATGTTTTCAACCTGCACATTGTAAATGTCTGTATTTATGTCAGCCATGACAGCTTTCTCTGTCTTTGATGTCATGTATAAAAAAATCTAAACTAGCTGTAGGCAGCATACCTTACAATGAGGCAACATGTAGGTTGTTGTATTCTCAATAAAGAGAAACCCCATAGAACTGGTGGTTGATGCCAACTGGAAATCTGCCCTGAATCCCCATCGATGTGTCTGAACATGGCAATACAACTGTGTAAATGTTTTGATAGTTCATTTTCGTAATGGCTTATGTCGTTTGAAACACAATCATAAACAGTATGTATGTATGATGTATGAATAAAGTTTAGCCCATTTAGAGTTGAAGAAACCTGTTCCCTGAAGCAATGTTGCAATGTTGGGGCGAAATCCATTACATTTAGCTGTACAGGTTGTCTGAGAATCATAATCAGGTTGTCTGATAATCAAACATTTTGTAGTTGAAAGTTATTCAAACTATTCAAATGTATTCAAATGTAAATATCTCACACGTGCTGTGAAACACAGCCGTGCGCGTGTGTGTGTATGTGTGTGTGTGTGTGTGTGTGTGTGTGTGTGTGTGTGTGTGTGTGTGTGTGTGAGAGGAGAAGGGATATGGGTGACTAGACACTGCGCTGGTCCGGACACACACAGACACAGACAGACACGCACGCACACACACTCACGCACACAGCGCTCCGTGCCGGGCTGCTGTGGACTGGAGAGAGCAGGGAGTAGTTCTGGGAGCGAGTGGGCTCCGGCCTGTAGCTTATATAGGCGGGTTATTTTTAAACCCACTCCCACTTCCCCGCCCCTCCCCCCCCCCCCCACCCCTTCCCCCGCCCCCCTTTCCCTTTCCTTATTTCTTATTACTTGCACTTCCTCCCCCAGACTTGTACAGGAAGCCCACTTTGGCTCTGCTTCTCTGCTCCTCGTGTTCGGGTCGGCTCTGACTCAGAATGCAGAGAATGTGTGTGTGCGTGTGTGTGTGTGTGTGCCAGCGCGTATTTGTGTGATTAGTGTGTGTTTTCTTTCCAGTTTTGGCAGGGGTGACGAGGAGGAAGAGAAAGGGGGTGGGGGGTTGGGGGGGGGGGGGGGGGGGTTGATAACGCCGGGACATCCAGGCAACCCGTGAAATAGCCATAGAGGTTTAGAGAGAGAGAGGCCCCCACCACACACACACACACACACACACACACACACACTCCCTCACAAAGAGATGGAAAGCGAATAGAGGAGATAAGAAGAAAAGAGGAAAAAGTGAGGTACAAGGAGAAGAGAGAAAAAGAGGAAGAATGGGGGGGGGGGCGGGGGGGGGTGACAGTGTGAGAAAGACGTAGAGACGTATGAGGGAGGAGGTAAAAAGAAAAAGGAAAGGCTGGCACTTGTTCAGAGTGGGACATGAAGGGGCCTGGGTGCTCTCCAGGCCTTGTTAAAGAGTCCCCAAAGAACACCTCCGAAACAGGGGGAGAGATACGGGGGAGGGGGAGAGGGAGAGAGGAGGAGGAGAGAGAGGAGAGGAGGGGGAGAGAGAGGAGAGGAGGAGGAGAGAGAGGAGAGGAGAGAGAGGAGAGGAGAGGAGAAAGAGGAGAGGAGGAGAGAGTGGAAGGAGAGGGGGAGACATGGGGGAAAGGGAGGGAGGATGAGAGGAGAGGGAGGAGAGAAACAGAAGGAAAGAGATATGGAGGAGAGTTAGAGAGGAGGAGGAGAGAGGGGAAGAGAGAGAATGAGATAGAGGCGGAGAGACATGGAGGAGAGAAGAGAGACAGGGAGGAGAGAGGGACAGGGAGGAGAGAGAGACAGGGAAGAGAGAGAGAGAGGAGGAGAGAGAGAGAGGAGGAGACAGAGGAGGAGGAGAGAGAGACAGGGAGGAGAGAGAGACAAGGAGGAGAGAGAGACAGGATGGAGAGAGAGACAGAGAGGAGGAGGAGAGAGAGAAAGGGAGGATAGAGAGAGAAAGGGAGGAGAGAGGAGGAATAGAGGGAGTTGGGCAAGTTAGACGATAAAGAGGCAAATTCAGAAAGAGAAAATGTTACAATGTTTTCGGCAAATAAAGAGCCAAGGGGAAAAACCACAAAGACACAAGGGAGAAAAAGACTTGGTCTTGGACTTGGAAATGGTGAACACACAGGGGAAAGCCAGAAGAATATGTTTGTCTGTAAGGAAGAGAGAGAGAGAGAGAGAGAGAGAGAGAGAGAGAGAGAGAGAGAGAGAGAGGGAGACAGAGAGAGAGAGGGAGACAGAGACAGAGACAGAGACAGAGACAGAGACAGAGACAGAGAAAGAAAGAAAGAAAGAAAGAAAGAAAGAAAGAAAGAAAGAAAGAAAGAAAGAAAGAAAGAAAGAAAGAAAGAAAGAAAGAAAGAAAGAAAGAAAGAAAGAAAGAAAGAAAGAAGAGAGAGACAGAGAGAGGGTATGGGTATGGACTAAAAGTTTAAGTTAGAGTCCAGAGGAATGATACAAGAACAAACTTGGCTTGGTTCCATCTTAGGTTTCAGACACAAACATTAACTTGTGTGTGTGTGTGTTTGTGTGTGTCTGTGCGCACGCGCATGTCTGTTTGCCTTGATATTTTTGAGCTGTTGGTTGTGACAGTCTGCAAACACCACCGCCCATTCGCTCCAGGGAGACAATACCTTCCAGTGAGTACAACACAGTGCATTTCAGGGCATCAACGACCAAATGTCACAGTTCAGCTTATGTTTACTTACACACAAAAGATCACTGTACGCTATTGTGACCTACCATAAAAGCACAAACACAGACAACTAACAACACTCACTGGGAAGGGCATTGTTTGAAGAAATGTGCGAATATGTTTCATCTTGTCACCACAGAATTTGGGAATGTAAGCATTTATGGGCCACCATAAGACACGCGAGCGATGCTGCTTAAATTTGCCTTGTGTTGTTTTAAGTGCATAAAAGGTCAAGCCGCGCATGGGAATTCCTTCTGGTAAACCGTGAACGTGAGGAGGAAAGAGAGGCGAGGGACTGCACAGAGAAACAGAAAAGAGAGAACCGGAGGAGGAGAAGAAGGAGGAAAAAAATTAAAGGCAAAGATTCCAGGCATAGTTGTGGGCGATCTTGGAGCGACGGGGATAAACTACAGTTCTCTTATGGGACAGCGCGGAACTGCTGCTCTGGTTTATGTTCACCTCCGATGGGTTAGGAGCTGAGGTGCTGCCCGTGCAACAACTAGTTTGAAGAAACCGGTTTTTTGTGTTTGAAGGTCAGCGGAATGTTTGAATGCAGTTGCACGTGAACGAATGATTGATTTGTGAGGTTTGTTTGTGTTAACTTTTAGCATTCCATATCAGAGGTGGATCATATTCAGAATAATAATAAACTTAATGGAACGAAGTGTGTGTCTTTGTGTGTGTATGTGTGTGTGTGTGAATGTGTATATCAGTGTCGGTGTGAGCATGTGTTTGTTTGTGCGTGTGTGTGTGTGTGTGTGTGTGTGTGTATGTGTGTGAGTGTATTTGATTGCATATATCAGAATCGGAATCAGAAAAGCTTTATTGTCAAGTACGTTTTTTAGACATACAAGGAATTTGTCTTGGTGATGTAGGTGCACGTCACGTTCTCTATTACAGGTTAAACAGAACAAACAAAATAAGTATAAATATATATATAAATATATACACACAATTTAGATTTACAAGAGATTAAGTACAGTGGCATGTAGAGCCAGGGGTGGGGTGTGGGGAGAGTCAGGGTGGTTTCCGGGCCTTGTTAATAAGGCTAGTGGCGGAGGGGAAAAAACTGTCCTTGTGACGAGAGGTTTTGGTCCTGATGGACCTCAGCCTCCTGCCAGAGGGGAGTGGCTCAAAGAGATTGTTGCCAGGGTGGGAGGGGTCAGCCACAATCTTTCCTGCACGCTTCAGAGTCCTGGTTGCGTAAAGGTCCTGGAGCGGCGGCAGATTGCAGCCAATCACCTTCTCAGCTGAGCGAATGACACGCTGCAGTCTGCCCTTGTCCTTGGCTGAGCTAGCAGCGTACCAGGTGGTGATGGAGGATGTGAGGATGGACTCAATGATGGATGTGTAGAAGTGCACCATCATTGTCTTTGGCAGGTTGAATTTCTTCAGCTGCCGCAGGAAGTACATCCTCTGTTGTGCTTTCTTGACGATGGAGCTGATGCTCAGCTCCCACTTGAGGTCCTGGGAGATGATAGTTCCCAGGAAGCGGAAAGACTCCACAATGTTGATTGTGGAGCCAGAGAGGGTGATGGGGGCAGGTGGGGCTGGGTTCTTCCTGAAGTCCGCAACCATCTCCACTGTCTTTAGAGCGTTGAGCTCTAGGTTGATTTGCCTGCACCACTTCACCAGGTGGTCAGCCTCCGACCTGTAGGCGGACTCGTCTCCATCAGAGATGAGTCCGATGAGGGAGGTGTCGTCCGTGAACTTCAGAAGCTTGACAGACTGGTGACTGGAGGTCACAGCCCTGAGGGGTTCCGGTGCTGATGGTCTGTGAGTCGGAGACGTGTTTCCCCAGCTTCACATACTGCTTCCTGTCAGACAGGAAGTCAGTGATCCACCTACAGGTGGAGTCAGGCACACCAAGCTGGGAGAGTTTCTCCTGAAGCAGAGCCGGAATGATGGTGTTGAAGGCAGAGCTGAAGTCCACAAACAGGATCCTGGCATAGGTTCCTGCGGAGTCCAGGTGCCGGAGGATGTAATGGAGGGCCAGGTTGACTGCATCTTCTACAGACCTATTGGCTCTGTAGGCAAACTGTAGGGGGTCCAGGAGCGGGACGGTGATGTCTTTTAGGTGAGAAAGCACAAGGCGCTCAAAGGACTTCATAACCACAGAGGTCAGGGCGACGGGTCTGAAGTCATTGAGTCCTGTGGTCCTTGGCTTCTTAGGAACAGGAATGATTATTGAGGACTTGAAGCAGGCTGGCACGTGGCATGTCAGGTGTTAAAAATGCTGGATGGGGAGACAGCATCCGGTCAAGAAGCTTTCCTGGGGTTTTGTCTCCTGAACAGTCTGTTGACGTCTTCCTCATTGATGGAGAGAGTCGTCACTGAGGTGGGTGGGGAGATGGAGGGGGGGACCTTTAAGGTGGGGGAGGTGGAGGTGATGCACTGTAGCTGGGGCTGTTGGGAGGTGTTGAGGGGGATGGTTACAGGACCGACCCCTTGTCTATCAAAGCGGCAGTAGAACTCGTTAAGGTCGTTGGCTAGGTGTCGGTCGTTGGTGGAGTGGGATACTTTGGGCTTGTAGCTGGTGATCTGTTTGAGCCCTCTCCAGACAGAAGCAGAGTCGTTAGCTGAGAACTGGTTTTCGAGTTTCTCAGAGTACCGTTGTTTAGCCTCTTTCACCGTCTTGCTAAACTTGTACTTTGCTTCTATAAGTCTGTCTTTGTCCCCACTCCTGAACGCCTCAGCCTTATCCAAACGTAGCCTTCTGAGAACCAGGGCTTGTCATTGTTGAAACTCACCCTGGTGCACGATGGAACACAGCAGTCCTCACAGAAGCTGATGTATGACGTCACAGCCTCTGTGTACTCATCTAGACTGTTGGTAGCAGTCCTGTGCTGCTACCAACGCATATGTGCATATGTGGTATGCACATATGTATGTATGTATGTATGTATGTATGTGTGTGTCTATCCTATTGGTGTGCTTTTTGTGTGTGCGTGTGTGTGTGTATGTGTGTGTGTGCTGCAGGTCGACCTGGGGCCTAGCACCATGGCTAGTAAAAGGTGCTATTCCTGGGTCATTAATGGCCCTCATTGGATGCAGCTGTTCCTAGCAGGGAGGAAGCAGGGCCTCAAACGGTAGTTTTGAAACAAACAACACTAACAAAGTAATAAGTGCTTCACCTTGCTGGTAACACTTAACACATAACACCCACGCTTGCCTGGCACCTTCCAAGTCGGACATTTTATGTTAGTTTTGTTCATTGTTTATTTACAGGCAGTTTTATATCGGAGGATTACAATGCTTGAGGCATTGAGGTGTTCCTAATAGATACATGATGGGAGAGCATATTGCAGTGTGTGTATGTGTGTGTGTGTGTGTGTGTGTGTGTGTGTGTGTGTGTGTGAATGTGTTCCTGTGCCTGTGCGCATACATGCATCCATGTGTGTGTGTGTGTGTGTTTGTGTGCGTGCATGTGTGCTTTTGTGTTTGTGTTTGTGCATGCGTCTGCATTCTGAGGTATTTTTATATGGAAACTATAAATGCATGTAAAGGAATAAAAAATGTGTGCGGCATCTCTTGTCAGTAAAAGAAAGGAACAGTTTTGGGAAGAAGAAGGATTAGGTACAATTATGGCAGAAAATGTTAACGTGGTGGAACTAATGTGGGTTGACGGTGTCTGTGTGTGTGTGTGTGTGTGTGTGTGTTTGCATGCCACTTCTCTCAATCCAGTACTGTATTGTTTTTGTGCTTTCTGTGCACCATTAGTGAACGTGTGTGTTGATTGGCAGCTGAGACGTACCCGCATGTGGCTATGATTCTCTAAGTCATACACAGAGAAGAGGAAAGCACTTTATTAGCTGTTAACACTCCCCAGCAACACTTTAACCGTCCACACACAGACACACACACACGTGTACACACACACACACACACACACGTACATGCGCCCACACACACACACACACACACACACGCACGAACGCAAGCACACACACACACATGATCACATGTGAGAGCATTTGACAGCTCTCGTCGTTCGTTGAAAAAGGTGAAGACTAACAGCTTTCCCATGGTTTCATGGCAACTGGGTCTGCGTTTTGTCATTTTCAGTCTTGCATTTATAACATTTTTTCGTTGCTGGTCAAACAATGGAAACGTAACCAAAACAATCTCAGGGAGGCAAGGAGAAGCACATGAACTGAGGCCACCCCTGCTGGGAGAGGGAGAGAGCTGTAGGGGGTGTGGCGCATAATTTATGAGTGTGGTTACGTGTGTGTGTGTGTGTGTGAGAGTCCATTGATACTTGGTTTCCACTCATGTGACTGTAGGGTGGGGGGGGGGGGGGGGGGGGGGGGGGGGGGTGGGGGGGGGGGGGGGGGGGGGGGGGGGGAGGGGGGGGGGGGGGGGGGGGGGGGGGGGGGGGGGGGGGGAGGGAGGGAGGGGGGGGAGGGGGGGAGGGGGGGGGGGGGGGGGGGGGGGGAGGGGGGGGGAGGGAGGGGGGGGGAGGGGGGAGGGGGGGAGTGAGGGGAGGGAGGGGGAGGAGGGGGGGAGGGAGTGTGTTGAGAGGAGGAGGAGATGAAGAGAGAGATGAGGGTGATGGAGGAGATGAGGAGGAGAGCGGAGGGAACCATTGAGGAGGTGAGAGAGATGAGGAGGAAGAGAGATGAGGAGGAGAGTTGTGGAGAGGAGAGAGAGACAGGAGAGAGGAGAGAAGATGAGGAGGACACACACACAGGAGGAGAGGAGTGAGGAGGACAGAGAGAGGACACACACACACACACACACACAGGTGGATGAGATGTGGAGGAGGAGAGTAGAGGGAGAGGAGTTGAGGAGAGGAGGGGAGAGGAATGAGGAGGAGAGGAGGGTGAGGAGAGAGGGATGAGAGGGATGAGGAGGAGTGTGGGAGTGTGAGAGGATGAGCGAGGTCGATGTCCAGAGCTGTCCGGAAAGCGATCTGAGAGTCCGATCTCCTTGTTTTCTCCTGGAAGTTCCTTCTCACCTTCAAACTGCAACTCTTCCTCTGGCTCCCTCCCCCCCACCCCACCACCACCCTCTCTCTCCTCTCCCTCTCCCTCTCTCTCTCTCTGCTCACCCTCTCTCTCTTCTCTCTCTCCTCTCTCTCTCTCTCTCTCTCTCTCTCTCTCTCTCTCTCTCTCTATATATATATATATATATATAATATATATCTTATCTATTCTCTCTCTCTCCTCTCTCTCTCTCTCTTATTCTCTTATCTCAAATCTTTTCTCGTTACGCTCTATTTCTCTTCTCTTCTCTCAGCTCCTTTATTCCATTCGCTTCTTTTCTCACATTTCGACAAGACGCCAAGCCCATGCACCATTTTTTTTGTAATGAAGTCCTGTACCGTTTTGTAACTGGCAGCAGGTTCAGTTGGCTGAGAGAGGAGACAGAGAGGGAGAGAGCGAGAGAGTAGAGAGGAGAAGAAAGAATAAGAGAAATTAGAGGTTAGAAGAGAGTGAAAGGAAAGCGACAACTGAATAACCCTCTTCACGAGGAACCCACTCTGGCTCATTCTCACCCCACTCCCCCCCACCCACCCACCACCCACCCACCCTCTCTCTCTCTCTCTCTCTCTCTCTCTCTCTCTCTCTCTCTTGCTCTCTCTCTCTCTATATACATATATAATTAAATAAATCTCTCTCTCTCTCTCTCTCTCTCTCTCTCTCTCTCTCTCTCTCTCTCTCTCTATATATATATATATATATATATATATATATATATATATATAAATCTCTCTCTCTATCTCACTCCTTATTTCTCAAATTCCTTCTTTCTCTCCCATTTTTTTCGACAAGACGCCAAAGCCACAGGATTGCTGTTCAGATGGACTGCCAGAAAGCCAAGCTCCATTTTTTTTGTAATTGAAGGGCAGGAAGCACAGAATGTACCGTTAATGGCACAGGGTTCAGTCAGTTCCTCACAAAGAAAGCTGAGAGAGACAGACAGAGAGCGAGAGAGAGAGAGTAGGAGAGGGAGAAAGAATAAGAGAAATTAGAGGTTAGAAGAGGGTACCAGAGTGAAAGAGCGCGGGAAAAAGTGAAAGGACAGAGCGACGAGAGCCAGAGAGACAGAGTTCACGAGGAACCACAAGATTTTCATATGCAAAGCCTCAACCACAGACACGCACACAAACGTACAGACACACACAGACACAAAAACACACACACTTGCACACACACACACCGAAAGCGTCTCCTTAAACTGTGCCAGCTGTCCAAATAGTGTGTCCTGGCTGCCGCACAGGTTCTCTCAACCCAACCGTAATCTGTTGAGCTTTGAACATCCCATCATACTAAACATCGGCCAGCATGCCGTCTTGGTATCCTTCTCAGGCCCAGGAGACCTAGGTTAGCCCAACCACTCAACACAGTGGCTCTTCTGCGTACCGCTTTAGGGTTTTCTTTACACTTCATCACACTCGCTTCACTTCATTATATCCAAGGAAAAATGGGCATGACAACAGGCAACGGTCAACTGGATGTGCAAAGTTTGGCAAGCCCGGAGTTTCCCCAAGAGACTTCACGCAAAATCTGTCCGACTGGCGTGCATCAGCCGAGAAAGTTGTCCTTTCACGCTCGTTTCTCACACTCTCGTGGCATCGGGACATTACTCACACGACGCAAATGACTTTGACTCTGTATACTCAGAAAATATACATTGAAAATAATGGGAACCCCATAGAGTATACTTACACTTTGGAATACATGGCTGAGATGCCGGTCTTAGCCATGTGGCGATTAAGACTGTGCTGCTATAGTTTGAGTTTCTCTGCAATTGCGAGGATTTAAAGGTGCTTTAGGTAATATTTAAGTTAGCTAAAGTTTGAGTGTAATTTGTTAGAAATGCCATGGCCATCCGTCAGCTATGAGTGATTGAAATTTGCTGTGAGAATATCTGTTGGGGTTGCTGTCATGCCCGTAGCAAGCTATGAGGTCACCGAGGCCCAGGTCACGGTAATTTTTTAAGAGCTAAAAATGTAATTGGAAACTAAATACAACTGTATAAAAAATCTGTGGTTGAGAACTTCTCCAAGATGAGTGCATGCGTAATTCAGTTTAGACTTGTTGCCAAGCACAACACCCCTGGGCTGACCTAGCTCGATGCTCACATTCTTATTGTCAAGTGTAAACAGCTCACAGTGGTGCGTTGTAATGACAAGGTCATTAGGTTATACCAAGGTCACCAGGCATAGCGGCACGCACTGCTGGAGTCCTTGCCACAGCTCTCTGTGTCAAACGTGTGGGTGTGTGGGTGTGTGGGTGTGTTTTAACATTTGAAAATGAAAAATGTTACATTGTGTTTCCATTTCAAATGAGCTGTCCTATATTTCAGAAACGTTGGGCAATATTATGTTAGGTTATGCTATATAATGTTACCCAATGGGTTACTAAGCACTAACTTGTTTGTAAGACCATGGCAGAACTCCTATAGGATCAAATGTGCTTGCGTTAGTTAAGCTATGGATGGATGGATTGTGTCCTTCAAACACTGATAACAATTATAACGAAGAAAAACATCCACAATAGAATAACAATCAATTAAGATCAATTAATCAATCAATAAATGGATCCATCAACAAATCAACCAATAAACAACCTCTGTGTCCATGCATACTAACAGTCTGTCATCACACAAACATCATTCAACATTATATATGGGCATTATATATAGCCACAGACATGATCGGAACCACTCAGCCTTGCTCATATAAGGGACAGTACACCCTAGCTACCAGGGAAGGGACAAGTTAGTGAAATTGAAAGAAGTGAATCAGAGTGCTTCCCCTTTTGATTTACAGGTCCTCCCATTGAACCCGTCAGATTTTACACCCTCTGAGATTTACAATAACATACTGTGTGTGTGTGTGTGTGTGTGTGTGTGTGTGTGTGTGTGTGTGCGTGTGCATGTGTGTGTATGTATATGCTGTTGTAATTCTGCAGCTGTTGTGAAACTAACTTTCTGGTTAAGATTCAGAAAACAAGGTTGCATCATAGAAAGCCGTAGCTGCGCTCAGCAGTTTCAGCATCTGTCTTTAAACAGACGGTTTAAAGTGTTCAATGTGATGCCGCTGTATGTCATGCTAACATGGTTCACCTTTACACATCAGAAATACTAAATAGTTGTTTTTTTCTGTAGATAGATTTCTCCTTTACATACACCTTTGAGTTTTGCACACTGAAAAAAGACATCTCAAGTTATCAGGGATGCTATCAATAAATATATGTATACTTGCACTTCTAACTTCCTATGTACATGTATAGTGTCTGTGTACCCACCTAAATGTTTGTTCGTGCATGTGCCATTGTGTGGGCACGTAAGTGCACGTGTCTATCTGAGTCTGCATGTGTTTACGCGTTTTGAGTGTGTAGTTCAAAAGAGAGAGAAAGAGAGAAAGAGAGAAAGAGAGAGAAATAGTTTCCTGAGAGGAAAGTTTTAAATCGGTATTCACCTGGGATGCCAGTGTTCTTTTTTTTCTCTGTAAAAGTGTTGTATAGGCCACACACACAGACACTCACACCCACCACCCTTCCTCTCTCTTTCCCTCTCTCTGTCTCTGTCAGCCACGCACACACACAGACACACACACACACACGCACGCACACACACACACACACACACACACACACACACACACACACACACACACACACACACACACACACACACACAACAGTGATAATTGTTGTTGAATGGAGGGTTTTTTGGAGTTACAATACTCTCTTCTTTTTACACAAACTGTGTGGTCCATTTCATGAATTGCTTTTTCATTAATAGCCTGTTGCGGGATGAAAAAAGTATG
>JACYXH010000091.1:2657500-2660000 GCA_026745465.1 Lota lota | reverse complement strand
ATAAACATGAGAGCTAAGTTCAAACCTCAGTGGCCAAGTAGTGTGTTTCAACAGTCTTTTAGTAAACTATTTTGTCTCTCATAACCATCTTTACAATTTGATATCTGGATGACTTTTTGGACTTGCAGGCTCAGGAACTATTTAAAGGACCATACTGGTGTAACGTTGACTAAGTGCCAGTACAGGACATTACACCTGTATGTATGTCTGTTGTCCAACCTATAGCAGATTTGCTGATTGCTGTTCATGTTTAAAATGTGTGGGAAGAACTCCGAAGAGACATGATAAAATTGTTAAGCCATCTTCAAAACAGGGTTCATATAATCTTGTTATATTTCTTCCATTACTCACTCCCCTGAACTTCACTCACCCTTACATCTTTGGCAATGCTTTGGTTGGAGATTGCATGAAAGAACATCCAATAAGCTACTAAAAAGCATTCACTTTTGCTCACAGACCATATGAATCTGGTCACAAACCGTGATAAGGCAAAATTACACTGGTTTTCATCTGTGTCTGGTTATGAGTGTGGATGTGTGTGTGATTCATTCCTGTGTGTATTTATTGTGCTTTTATGGGTGTGTGTGTCTGTGTGTATGTATGTGTGTGGTTTAGTGTCCATGTGTCTTTTTACCCGTGCATGTCCTTGTGTGCCTGTATGAGCATATATTTACGTGTCTGCATGTACGGTTCTAAATGTGCGTGTGTGTGTGTGTGTTTTTGTGTATGTGTGTGTGTCTGTGTGTGTGTTGTGTGTGCATGTGTGTGTGTGCCTTTTGTGTATGTGTGTGTCTGTGTGTGTGTGTGTTTGTGTGTATGTGTGTCTATGTGTGTGCATGTGTGTGTGTTTGTATGTATGTATGTGTGCGTGTGTGTGTGTGTTGTGTGTATGTGTCTGTCTGTGTCTTTGTGTTTGTTTGTGTGTGCATGTGTGCATGTGTGTGAGTTTGTGTGTATGTGTGTGTGTGTTTATGTGTGTGTGTTGTGTGTGCATGCGTGTATGTGTGTGTTTGTGTGTATGTGTGTGTTTGTGTGTGGTTTGTGTGTGTATGTGTGTGTCTGGGTGTGTGTGTGTTTGTATGTGTGTGTGTGTTGTGTGTGTGTGTGTACGTGTGTTTGTATGTGTGTGTGTGTTGTGTGTGTGTGTGTACGTGTGTTTGTATGTCTGTGTGTGTTTGTGTATGTGTGTGTGTGCATGTGTGTGTGTGTGTGTGTGTGTGCGTGTGTGGTGTGTGTTTTGTGTGTGCAAGTAACCTAGCAAATGCAGTCCCAGCTGCAAGCGACCACAAGCGTAGGCCACACCTGCCGCAGTGTTCTGAGCAGCCTGCGACCTCGAAGACTCCCTGTGGTGCAGCATTAACAGAAACCAGGACACTAATCTGTGTGTGTATGTGCCAGATTGTGTGCACCTTCTCATTAAACACTATACTAAATATAACCAAGCAAGGAGAGCTTGGACTCAAATCCAACCATTTTCATCTCGGTGTGTTTTAATGTGTGGCAAAAAGAACAACAATCCCAGAACATGCCACATTTTTACCATTCATACCATAACCATAACTACAATAACACACTCACACAGTTGTTTGGTTTGTCACAAATTAACTTAAATCGAAAAGCTATGTGTGTGTGTGTGTGTGTGTGTGTGTGTGTTGCCAGCTAGCTTTGTGAAGCCGCACAAGACAATACATGAGCGCCATTCAACCAGCCACGTTTGTGATACATGATACACGACACTTTCACACCATATTTTCATATTACATATTCAATGCTCATACCCAGGCCCAGGGTATTTTTAAATCATCTTCAGTTTACACACTCTAACTGACAGACACAAAGGCTTCTATTGTTGTCCTGAAGTGCATTGAAACAAGCTCCATCATCACTCCGTTGCTCTTGCATCTGCACAATGCATCCTGGCCATTGACTATGAAGATAAGGAAATGATCTGCTCACAGACAATAAATATATTGTGAGCAGAGCTACAATGCTGCTTTCTGCAAAACAAGCACAACTGAAGGTCAACAACATTTAAAGCTTGATTTAAAGCTGTTAGCACCTTCAGGAGAATGTCATTGTTAGTTGTATTGAATGTTTCATTGTAAATATGATAATAAGATGCATAATGCAATAGAAGGATTGTTTGCATTTGAGTGGGTTAGTTGTTCAGAGATCTCACCAGATAGTGATCAACATCTTTCTGCTGTGGGTGATGCAGGAAGGGATGGGCAGGGCCTCAAATCTCTTCACTCTGTATAACTCTCCTTTTGTCTTACACACACACACACACACACACACACACACACACACACACACACACACACACACACACACACACACACACATGCAACCACACAAACATGTACACACTTACACACACACAAACACACACACATGCAACCACACAAACATGTACACACTTACGCACACCCACACCCACACCCACACACACACACACACACACACACACATGCAACCACACAAACACGTAAACGCTTAC
>JACYXH010000091.1:2645000-2652500 GCA_026745465.1 Lota lota | reverse complement strand
GCATACCGTAAGTGACATGCTAGACGTGGCCGCAAAGCATAGTTGCTGGGTATAATCCAATAATCCATTATTAGATTGTTCATGTATGGATGGTGTTGACCTCCTGGCTCATTCACGGTGTATCATTTGCGGATTAGCCACACAGCACACCTGTTTAACACTTGCGCTAGTTAAGGATATAACATTGGTTGCTAGTGGAAGGTCATATAAGAACCTGATACCAGCTATTTTAGAGCAAAGCTTGTAAAGGAGTGAAAGGTGTTTGTTCAAACAAACACCTTTTGTTTTCACATCTTTCCCATTTGTTTTCACATCTGGTATCTCATAATCCGATGTGTGTGTGCACTATTTTTGTGTGCAAACAAACCACTTCAATGTGTTACAAACAAACTCAATACTAAAATGTTGCCCATCTGCAAGCAGTAATCTGCAACCAAATACATAAATAAATCAGAAACCCCCCCCCCCCCCACCCCCAATTTCCATCTGTATGAAGGATAACCACCCAGACCACCTCTTAACAAGTTTTGACTAATGTAACCAGTTATCAGATGTCTAGTAAACCAAGCATTAAGCATCAGCATTAAGCCTTCAACTTGCTTGTTTTCTGAAGCAGTGTTTATAAAGCTCTCATTGCAAAACTTTGGCTTGGGAGCCGTGCACGCTGCTCTGGAGTGTCTTGTAGACAGAAAAATGTTGGCTGTCTCTTGTCTCCTAATGAGGCCCCTCCCCCGTCCTTCAGGGACAGACTTGATTACAGAAGGAATCCAGATAGATGTTGCGAGACGGTACTTTCCTCGGTATACAAACAAATGTCCGTGTACATGTGAGCACATTCTTGCACGAGCACACACACGCTAGCACTAGCACGTCCACACGTCTACACACACACACACACACACACACACACACACACACACACACAAGCACACACGCACACACACACGCACACACACACACACACCAACTCTAAGAAACATGCTTGTTCATCAACACAGACATTTTGAAGATTGCCTTCAATTTGGCATCTTGTGGCCCAGTGTCTAGTCAATTTTCCTCTGCTAGCCTTAGATTTAACAAACCGTTACTTCTTTTGTATGTACATTTCGTTCTTTTGCTTTCATTTGCAACATGCTCATTTGTGCACCACCCCACCAATTGTTCTATTTCCCTCTCTTTTTAAAGTGTGTCTGTGTGTGTGCGGGCGCATGTGTGTATATGTATGTGTGTGTGTGTGTGTGTGTGTGTGTGTGTGTGTGCATGTGTGCATGTGTGTGAAGGGCAGGCCCACATGTGCATGCGTGCGTCAGAGTGCTCTGTAAACCTCTCATTCACTCTCCAATAATCTATTCCCAGCATTCCTGGCAGCGGCCAGAGGTGCTTTTCCACTCTGAGCACTTGGATGGCAAAGAGGGGGAAGTATACTGGCACCAAAACCATAATAAAATGACCTCACACATGCACACACACGCACACACTCACACACACAAACACACACACACACACACACACACACTTGCAGACTTGAATACAAACATATGAGCAATGCTAGCATGCCGGACACAATCACACTCACAGATGGATGTAGACTTCTTCACACACACACACACACACACACACACACACACACACACACACACATGCAAACTATTGCAAACACATGTGTAAACACAAACACACACAGATAGACACTTTGCTGTCACCTCACTCTAAAATTCCCACCCGTTTTGCAAAAAAACTCAACCATGTGACGATCATGTTCCTCTTGGGGAATAACCCCAAACCCCCCCCTCGCCCCAAATAACCAATAGGACGGCGCCGTTTTCCCAGCACCAAATCTTTGGCAGGCAATGCAGAATATAACCACAGAGCCAGGGGGGGGGGGGGGGGGGGGGGGGGGGGGGGGGTGTTGTGGAGTAGGAGGGTGACGAAAGACGCATGCTTTACACAGACACTGCGCCGCGACGCCTCAAGCTTTTAACAGCGCCGGTCCCGAGACGGAGCCGTCAGAGGAGGAGGCGTCTGGATCCCGTCCCGACTGGCTGGGCTCTCATGGTGTTGGGCTCTCAGAGGTTACATCAGCAGGGTCCACCGCGCATACAGAGTAGCATAGCAGGAGTACCGCCGCCGCCGCCGCCGCCGCCGTCACCATCACCATCACCTCCGCCCAAGCAGGGCCCCCCGTGTCGACGCAGAGGACACATATACGTGTCGCGCAGGGAACACTGACGCACGGTCGTCAGGCCAAACCCACGAGCCAAGCGCTCGGTGGAACGCCAGATACGTCAATTCTTGTGAAGTTGCAGACCACAGAAAGACCACGTTTGATTTGCATGTCAAACTGAGTTATGTGATGTATTTAGGAGGACATTTTGAGTGGGGACTGACGTGAACATGAGTCAAGTTCAAGAATTGTGGATCATGGCGGTTTTGTATTACCAAGGTATCGTGACCTTACTGTATGTTCTATTTGTGTCTTTATATGTTTTTACCGACCTTTTTTATTCATGTAGATACACAAAAGGTTTAGCATGAAGATACATGAAATACATAAAATGCATGAGGGTTGGTAGCCCGGCAGTGCAAACAAATACATTGTGCAGTCATACATCCACGTACTCTTCAAGAAGCCAGCGCCATGCAGTCTGCAGAGTCACTCAGAACCTTCAAAACACACCTGACCTGAAGCTGGCCTTTTTGTTGCAGATATGTTGTAAACGACTTAACGTTTGTTTAAATACACAATAAATAGTAATAAAATATAGAACGATTGCTCCAGCAATCCTGTATCGTATCGGGGTTGCTTTTCATAGTTACAATTAGATTGTTTTCCAAGCAATGTCTGCTAAATTAATACATTTTTGTAAAGTGTGGCTGCACCAGTTTAAAGGCAGCTGTTGAATAGAACAGTTGAAATCATAGAGTCTTAAAAAGGTTCATTTTTATCATATTACCTTTGGCATTGTTCATAGTTGGTGCCTTGTTATGCCATTACACACGGTTATGACATTGGTCTATTACTAAGGGCTGCCACACACACATACACACACACACACACACACACACACACACACACTAGGCCCCTATGAGGTTCAAAGTAAGACCATTGTTATAAGAGTGTGTGCGTGAGTGGGCGCGTGCCGGTACTTACACCTACACAACCGGTTGTGTCTGTGTAAGTGTGGATGTGTGCGAATGTGTCTGAGAGCAATTCATAAGATCCAGATGAATCCAGTTTGAGCCGGGGCTAACATGTCATAAGTGCACACACACACACACGCACAAACACACACACACGCGCACACACACACACACACACACACACAAACATGCACACACACACACACACACACACACACACACACCAGGATGTGTCATGTGGTCTGGGTTACATGGATTCATAGAGCATGGAGTCCTACGTGACATGGGATTTTGACTCACAGCAAACGTCCAGGTTAATAAAGTAATAGTCCTCGTGTGATCGTTGGTGTAACCCGTGGAGATTTGCAAAATGCAAATGAGCTCAACCCAGCAGGACTTGTTACCTTCTGAATCTGGAATAAAAGAATTCATATTTATGACAAATGTTGCAATATCTAAGTGAAAAAGGAACTGCTTAATAGCTTAATACTTGCTTACTTGTTACATTGAAGAGGTTATGACACTAGTATGAGGAAGTCTTTGAAACAGGGTCTTTATTTTACCACACTCCATAAACATGCAAATTATAAGCAAATGTGTGTGTAACCTCACCGCACTGAACACCTTCTGATCAGGTGATTAACACCTAGAGGAAGGGTACGTTTGATGTATCTTCAAAGTAATTACACACAAGTGAAGCAGAGTGGAGCTTCATTCAGTACCATATGAGCAGGATCTCATTCACAGTATGTGGTTCTGTATTTGATACGTGTTCCATCAGCTACACGACAACTTCAAACTTCAAACTTCAAAATAAAATTAAAACGACCATCATTTGTTTGAGTATTGTTCTGGTTCATATGGCTATGTATGTGTGTCCATGCTTGTAGAAATGTGTCTGTGTGTGAATGTGTGAATGTACTTTTCATGTGGACACACGTAAGAAGACACAATGGTGCAGAATCTATTCCCCGACTGACAACCATCACTGTGGCTCGGTCCTTTTATACCTGCCCCTAAAATAAGAGCTCTGTGATTGGCTATGCCACAGTTCTCACTGAATCATACCAGGCCAATTAGAGAGTAGCACTTCCTGTTCTGCAAAAGATGTTTCCTGTTGATAGTTGAATGGCTCGACTGCGTGTGTGGTTGTGTGTGTGTGTGTGTGTGTTTCAGTGTGCGTGTGTGTGTGTGTGTATGTGTGCGTGTCCTAGTGTGTGTGTTTGTGAGAAGTGTCCATGTTTTGCTGACCTGCGAGCGACTGGCGGAAGGTCTGACGGTGATAGCAGTGCCGCCACGGCGATGTGTACTGACACATGGTCCAAGCGGCCTGCGTGAGAATCCATGTTTTGTTCGGAAAGTAAACACAGGGCAGCAGAGTGCTGTGTGCATAGCGGCGACCAGAGCTGACCTATAGTAGCCCCCGCTACGGAA
Organism: Lota lota; assembly: GCA_026745465.1. Taxonomy (NCBI): domain Eukaryota; kingdom Metazoa; phylum Chordata; class Actinopteri; order Gadiformes; family Lotidae; genus Lota; species Lota lota. Next base: position 2,647,925 of record JACYXH010000091.1, on the reverse strand, counting down.
CACTGTAGGCCTACATGGCCACAGGAGGGCCTTTGAGGGATTACAATGGTGTTGCATTGGTAAATGTTTCGTTTACGCTTTATTCTTTTCGACTTTTTAAATCCATGACTCTATCTTCTTTAGCTGCTTATTGGTGGGGGAGGTCCCAGAGAGGCAGGGTTTACCTCTGGGGTCTATAGTATAGGACGATATGCTCGGATGTATCCTGAAAGAGAAAGAGATCCATCAGACAACGGACCTAGGGCAACTTTAATGATACCAATCAGCCACACAAACACATATTCTAGGAGTTGGGAGGAAACCAGAGCGGCCAGCAGAAAGCCACAGAAATGTTAACTCCACGCCGACCCACGATCCGAGCCAGGATTGGGTTTCTGGAAACACTCTCTTTTTGAGGTTATGAGCCAGAATTCATAATGTTTCATCGCATTACATCACACCACTGTAGACGCTTTTGTCCACAATATATTACAGTGTCATAAGTGTGGTCACAGAGTTAGAGTCATGAGTTCGGGGTTGTCATGGCGATGATGGGTGGGTGGTGGAGTAGGAGAGGTTTATAGTGTATAGTATAATGTATAACATATCATGTATCATTTAATAATAATGATAATAATAATAATAATAATAATAATTAGGCCCAGTGAAGTGAACTAAACGTTGGCTGAGACGTGTGTGTGTGTGTGTGTGTGTGTGTGTGTGTGTGTGTGTGTGTGTGTGATCAGGGCTGTGCAGGCCCAGTGACAGCAGAATGGGTGTACTCTAGCATCATGGAGGGGAAATGTCAACCGTAACTCAGTAAACACACAAGTACGCAACCCTCCCCCCCACCCAATGCTGCTGTGTGGGTACGTGCGCGGGTACACGGGCAAGCACCATTTGTTTTCACCCTATCTCTCTGTATATCTCCCCCGAGTCCGGCGCGTGCCGGGGTCCTAACTCTGTGGCTGCGTGTGCTATTGCTTCTCTCCCTCTCAGAATTCTCTCTCAAAGTGCTTTATTGACATGACAGTACGACACAAAGATAACACAACATTGCCAAAGCTTTGAAACAAGATTTATTTTATTTTTCTTGTATGATTTTCTAGTATTTATTTTGTGTCAGTGTGTGTGTGTGTGTGTGTGTGTGTGTGTGTGAGAGAGACTGGCTAGACAGTGCCGTCGCTTCTATCTATTTCAAATTGTATCTTTCTATGAACCTCTCTCGGACTCTTTCTTTGGCTCTCCCTCTGTCTTTTTCCATTTCTCTCGCTCTCTCTCTCCCTCTCCCCCCCCCCCCCCCCCCCCCCCCCCCCCCTCGTGCTTGTGCTTCCTTGTTCTATGTTAAGAAATGCTTTCTGCTCTTAGTGTAGCTCCGGAACCTAGAAAGAAACATTCCACCCGTACAGGAAGAGATATTTGTGTAATCATTTGTAACTGATTGTCCTCTATAACAATACCTCTGGTATTTTAATATTGCTTACCAATACGCCTGGTAACCAACTTACACTATTATTAAGTAATCAAACTATAACAATAATTAATATGTTGCTTCAACGCCTGAATAGTTTTCTGGAGATAGCTCAATGACATATAAGATGCGGTTATGCAAAAGGTTAATGGGAAGCCACATGAAAATATTTTCATGTGTACTAATGACCTAAGAAAGATTAAGAACATTTCTCACAGGAACTTATGGACTCAGGAAATGGCGGGATTCTACTTCCTACTTCTGGGGCCACTTGGACAGCCCGCTGAATGATATACAGTTAAATTAGTGTATGGACACACACACACACACACACACACACACACGTACACAGACACACACAAAGACGCACACACACACACACACAAACAATCACACATACATACGCACACACATGCACACGCAGACATGCAAACACACGCACACAAACACACACGCACACATACAGTGTAACACAAAGGGAGGCCTAAATGTTCATTTCATATACATAAAAAAAAATATATATATAAATAAATAAATACAATAATCAGTCAATGTTCATTCGTTTCGTCCTACTCTTCTCTATTCTATTCTATTCTATTCTATTCTATTCTATTGTAGTCCTGTCTGGTGTACTGTAGGCTGTCAGGCATTTGGACGTTTCCTTTGAGGTCAGGTTTTGACAGGTTCAGTCCAAGCGATGCGTCTTACTGTTGGGCCTTATTCACAGGTCACGCTGAACTCCACTTGGCCTCTTGTGGTTTGCATTGCACTTAGCCCTAACCAGATGTGAGGAGCTGAAAAACAGACATACAAGCAGGCTCACACACACACACAGCTACATATACACAAACACACACACACACACACACACACACACACACACATTCACATGCACAAACAAACAAACACACACTCACAGCCTAAGGCATTCAAGGAGCATAGGAACTATTGTCTGTCCTCAGCAGGCTGGGAAATAATGACAATGTGAGTCAGGAACTTTACCGTTCATGTCAACACAAGCATACACACACACACACACACACACACACACACACACACACACACATACATACACATACACATACACACAAATGCACACTTCGACTCACACACACACACACACACACACACAGAGACAGACACGCACACATACACACACACACACACACACACACACACACGCAGTATCCAATGCTGACCAACATATAGTTACAGCTCTGCAAGTGAAATGGGGCCGCTGCTATCTCAGAGGGGTCCAGTAACTAGCGTGGAGGAGGAGACCTCTGTAGAACCACTGGGACCTTATTATTATGCGCTTGTTAAGTCAGTTGTTAAGTCAGTTAGGATCATTCAGTTGAAGTACAAATGTAAATGCCAGAATTGTCCATTGTTCTTTGTATCCAAAGCATGCTGGTGGACTTGACCAGACCTGAGAGCTAATTGCTACCTGTTGCTTTTTTTTTCAATCTGGCTAC
>JACYXH010000091.1:2635000-2640000 GCA_026745465.1 Lota lota | reverse complement strand
TACAGTTTTCAGGTATCTGTACTTTACTTGAGTATTTTATTTTCTGTCAACGTTTTACCTTTACTCCATATATTTTAACACAAATATCTGTATTTTCTACTCCTTACATTTTCAAAACAGGCTTGTTACTTTAGTTTTTATGCAATTCAGGGTGATATTCGATTGCATTTTCGATTGCATCAACCTAAAACGATTTTGGTAGTCCTGTAGATATTAGGGAATTTCTAACAAAATAGTTTAAGGCCTAATTAGACCAGAAGTGTGTTCTCATTATGATCATAATGTTTTGAGTTCTGTGGCTGACATTGAAAACAGATTTGCACCTTGGAGCGAAGTTAATGTTTCGTTATTTTCAGTATATTGTTTATTTTCATTGAAGTTAGAATGGTTTAACTTTAACAGTCTTTGAATTATATTAATATGACATGAGGTTCAGTTAGCTTTGTGTTGTCGAATAAGGGAGACTATAACCGGAGCATTCATCTGAGCTTACTCCATGTAATCAACACAATACACCACAGACAACAGTCACGTCAAAACAGAACACTGCAACAGTGCCAGACGTAACACTTTGCACAGAAACGGTCGGTTGAAATGTCAGAGGGCTACTTTTTACTTTTATACTTTGATTACATTTCAGAGCCTGTACTTTTTCACTTTTACTTAAGTAAAGAAGTTTAATCAGTACTTCTCCTTGAGTAAAGAATGTGTGTAGTTTTGCCACCACTGATTAACAGTCATGCCTCCTGCCTACTGATTTCACAAGATTACCTGGATACCTAAATACTGTTGTGGTCTGTGTGTAAAAGATCAATTCAAATACAAGGCAAAAAATATAGCCAGGCAGTCCTGACCGCTGGATAAATATTCCCGTCAGACAGATATTTCGACATCGGCATTCCGAATAAAGATCAGATGAGTTAGTCTAGGAGGAACGTTATCTCTGGCATTAAACCGCTCTTCAGTCCTTTTCATCTCTCTCTCTCTCTCTCTCTCTCTCTCTCTCTCTCTCTCTCTCTCTCTCTCTCTCTCTCTCTCTCTCTCTCTCTCTCTCTCTCTCTCTCTCTCTCTCTCTCTCTCTCTCTCTCTGTGTCTGTCTCTCTCGCTCTCTCTGTTGCTGTATCTCTGTATCTCTCCTTTTTTCTATTTGCCCAGTGACTCAGAGTAGGGTATTGGATGAATATTTACCGACCATAGTCACAACATGGCTGATGACATTTAAAAGCAGGAAACTCAACAGGAACTCCTAAAGTCCACAAACACACACACACACACACACACACACACACACACACACACACACACACACACACACACACACACACACAAACACACACACACACATACACACATACACACACATACACTGTTTCTTTCTTTATCTCTTTCTCTCTCTCACACACGCACACACACACACACACATATTAGAGCACTCAGCTTTATCAATTTTGTCAATCTGTATTGTCTCAAAGTCTTAAAGATTGTTGTCCACTACACACTACTATGCTGTTTAAACAGCAGTAAAGCACTCATTCTGATAAGGACAGGGGTGTGTGTGTGTGTGTGTATGTGTGTGTGTGTGTGTGTGTGTGTTCATGACCAAGCACACCTTTAGCTTCGTACAAGTGCCTTTGCACACAGAGGTTGGAGATACTGTGACACTGGCTGGAGACGTCCAGCAACAGCCTGCATGCACATACACACTTACGGTGGACTCGGCTGTTACGGCCATCTATAGATAAACAGAACGTGTGTTGGTATGTCGCTGTATTACCACATACTCCTATAGCCATGTGTGTCTCAGGTGTCAAGCCATGGGACAGTGGGACGATCTGGCTATGCAGCAAATGACAGAGCGAGCGCTGGAAACATCCACATCTACCCCCAAACACCAGCGGATTCCTAGTGCCCATGCTGTTGGCCGGTTCAACACATACATGCCTTTCCTGTTTTTCAACATGAAATAATATTTATTCTAGACAACACAAACAGATGGTTTATTACAACTACAGAGAGGTGTCTGTTTGTGTGTGTGTGTGTGTGTGTGTGTGTGTGTGTGTATGTGTGTGTGTGTGTGCGCACACGCACACATGCATTTGTGTGTGTGTGTTTGTGTGTGCATGCGTGTGTGTGTGCACATGTGTTTGTGTTTGTGTGTGTGTGTGTGTGTGTGCACAAGCGTTTGTGTGTGTGTGCACATGCGTTTGTGTGTGTGTGTGTGTGTGTGTGTGTGTGTATGGGAGGATAAAAGAGCAGAGATACTGGTAAAAGGAGGATGCCTACTGAATGACTGGAAGAAGGAGTGGAAGACAAAACTACAACTCTCGCCCTGAAACTCGCTCTACATCCATCGCAGTAGTGGTTGTCGAGAGAGTTTCAGGGCCAGAGTTGAGATCCACAGAGGAGAGAGTAAACAGCTATATATCACCAGTCAACGTGTTTTGACGAGGGGCTGGCGCAACTCTGCATTCTGCCGCAGTTGAGTCTCCATGGAGACCATCCTTTGGCTTCCAACGAGCTGCAAAATGTTCTCCTTCACATTTGAAAACAGCAGAGTGACGTTATGTAACGCACACACGCAGCATTTTAGACCACAATCAGACCGTTATGACACAGAGAGACATGGGGAGCCTGGGAGACAGCAGACATTTTCCCCATGATAAGAAACAGAACCAGTGGGAAAAAATGACATCGTGCAGGCATTATTGTTTCATCTTGCATTCGCACATATCAACCCTTCAATTTTCCCAAAGCTTCAACCTTCTACCTACCTACCGCATCATTAGGAAAAGGATCACCTCAAAAAACACGTTATTTTTGTATTTTTACTTACTTACCTTAGTTATTTTAACTTTTATTTATAAAGAACATATAAATGAAATCACACTCAACCATGAAGGAAATTTCCGGAGGGAAAGTTCACTCACAGCGGTTTTAAGAAGTTTGTGATGGTTACAGTTGTAATATGGTACTGTTTGTGATGGAACACAGTTATAGCTATGGAAGCAATTCTCAAAGGATGATGACTTTGTCTGTGTGTGTGTGTGTGTGTGTGTGTGTGTGTGTGTGTGTGTGTGTGTGTGTGTGTTGAGTCTCTGTGAATGTGTGTGTTCCTCCCGATTTCTCTCCATCTGTGTGTGTGTGTGTGTGTGTGTGTGTGTGTGTGTGTGTGTGTGTGTGTGTGTGTGTCAGCCCGGTGGCATCATTTACCCTCTAAAGGCATATTTAGAGTAACTTAATGACAGGACTACAGAAGCTGATGATGCGTCACTACTGCACATTAGACACACAAATGTCACATAGACGCCTACACACACACACACACACACACACACACACACACACACACACACACACACACGCCACGCTCAGACAGTTACATTTGCATAATATAGACGGTGCTTCCATAAACACACACACACACACACACACACACACACACACACACACACACACACACACACACACACAGGGTCAGTTGGTGTGTATGACTGTGGTATATTTAAGGACTTAAGGATCATAAACAACAAAGCCCACACCGGGACCAAGCACTCCAGACGATAGGGCTAAATTGCCCATAATGGAGTGTAGAAAGCAGCACAAAAAAAGAGAAGGAAAGCTAAACACAGGCAACCCGGAGCCACGGCGCGAGTTTAAAGTCTGCAAGCTAACGTCAGACAGTGCTCTTAAATAGTGTTTTCAGGAGTGAAATTACAGTTTGGTACGTGGTGTGTCTACCGGCAACACGCAATTTCGGTGACATGCCGTGTTCTCAACTGTCAAAGGGCTTTTACGTGTTCATTCATTCATTCAGATACCTACGCTGGGGTCAGAGTCTGCAGCACTGCATTTATTCTATTGTCCTGGAGAGCACTTTGTAACCTGCTTTCGAAAGGTGCTCTCTCATAGGCTCTTTTCTTTTATAAGAAAAACCGAAACAGGCATTTTATTAATTGATAGGCAGAGCCTATGCTATTTTCTTGTTGTCAAGTGTGCCTTTCAATTAACTCTGTGAACGTGCGTAATTGTGTGCTTGTGTCCACACACTTACGTGAGTGTATTTGCTTCCGATATCGTACTCGCCCAATGCACCTGGGCCTTTGTGTGCTCTGACAAAGACGTCTATCAGATGAATGAAGTAAAACGCCGTCCAGCTAATCTATATGTTCCCTTATCTAGGCCCAATGAGAAAACACAGCATCCTACTAGTGTTAGGTGCGCTCCATTTCACACTCATTCTACAGATAACATCAGTGCTACGATATGATTAGCTCTGTGCCAACAGGCATTAGGTTATTATCAGCCGTTTTGCTAACAGCTAAACTGTTTATGCTATAGCCGGGAACTTTCCTGTATTATTTCTATAACAAACACTATTTTGTGACATGGTGTTGCCAACTCAGTTAAGAGTTTAAATGAATTTGAGGATGAGGGCAGGGCTGCTAATAGTAAGATAACGGCATATAGAACAAACACACATAAACAGAACACAGTCATTCAAACTACTACTCAGGGACACAGCTGAAATTGTAAAGGACATTTTATTTTCTAAACTATAAGGTAAGTTAATACTATCAAAACGATATTATGCTATCGACCACCGCTACGATACAGCAATGATGGTGCTTCGCTAAAACCAAACCCTAACACTTACCACTTAACCTCTAAACTCAACCCTCACTCATACCCTAATCATAAACCTTACCCTAACCATAACCTTTACCCCTAACTATAAACATGACCCTAACCATGACCCTTATTCTGACCATAACCCTTAACCCAACCCTTTCATTATGACAGACTGCTAGGTGAGTTTTCACATGCCTAGAAGCAGGTTGTAGTAGGACTGCTAAGAATACCTTTGGATATCCTCCACCACACCACAGCTTGGCACACACTTTACACTCCCAAACACACACACACACACACACACACACACACACACACACACACAGCACAGAAATAACCCTCCCCCCAAAATAAAAGAGAACACCAAAGCA
>JACYXH010000091.1:2612500-2630000 GCA_026745465.1 Lota lota | reverse complement strand
CATTCACTGTCGGAGAGAATGAGATGTGTTGGAAAGGAATTAAAAGGGCAGATTGGTAATGGAGAGGGGGGGGGCAGAGAATGTGCGAGAGAGAGAGCGAGAGAAAGAGAGAGAGAGAGAGAGAGAGAGAGAGAGAGAGAGAGAGAGAGAGAGAGAGAGAGAGAGAGAGAGAGAGAGAGAGAGAGAGAGAGAGAGAGAGAGCGTTACACACTGTCTATAATTGCTCCTTTCCTCAGGCTGATCGGCTGAACGGGTACCAGCCGATACATCTGAGTCAATACACGTAATGAACACACGTTATTACGTTTATTACCCTCAGCAATTACCCATATATAATAATAATAATAGTAATAATAAAAAGACATGGTTACAAAGTTTGGATATTCAGAAAAAACAAACAAACCTGTTGCCCTGGATAACATCTGTATAACTTCTTTAGGTTCTACCACCAATAAGGTGACATAACTCGGTCCTTCTTTCTACATCTAGAAACGTTCTAATGCTGCCGAGGACACAAATCGCTTCTCTTCCCTCAAGTGAAACAAGACAAGGACAGGAGCATTAAGTCACCAAGAGTAACAATAGTGAATAATGTGCATAGGGGGAAACAATCCTATGAAGAGAGTATAAAGAAGCTTTATAAAGTGTTAGCAACACTGCTGGGTAGGGCTATGTGGGCTATGTCCCCTCATAGGGCTATGAGGGGACATTATTCTTTATTATGGGTTATCACCTTTGAGTGGTTTAGTATAGCCAGCTTTGTAGTCTAATTTAATTATTATGATAAGATAATATGCCCTTGATTTGGTTTGGGTTCAGTCTGATACATTCCTTAAATGACACTGTTTTAGACTGTTTCTAATGGGAAATCACACAAATAATTCCCCAGCCCTAGTCATGCTGCTAACATGTGTATAACCTGATGTAAACCAGATGCATTATGAATCATATTCCTCCATATCTCTCAATGCCACACATTGTCTTTGTGAGTGATCCAGGCAGCACTTTCAATCATTCTCACACCAGTTTTTTGTTTTTTTACTGACAAAACAGGAGCATTTTTAAAGCCCCTACATTGTAGGCCGTGAAAATATGGCTTTGCGTCTACCTTCGATAGAAAGCTCCTCCATTCCATGCTCGTCATTTGGCAAAACGTACCAACCCTGCGGTCAATCGTCGGAATAAAACCGGCGCATATGTGTGTCTGTCTGTGTGTGCGTGTTTCCACAGTGGTTCGCCATTGGGTGCTGCTAGAAACACACCTGTGTTCCCAGGGTTAGCATGTTTATGTGTATCAACTGAAATATGTCCAGTCCTCACTTTTGTTTGGTTTTCTTTCCCCTGCTTCCCTGTTGATCCTGGCTTCAAGGTGCTGAGAAGCAAGGGCAGAAATGCAAAAGAATGACAAATAGAGCCAGAGAGAGAGAGAGAGAGAGAGAGAGAACAGGAGCGAGAGACAAAGAGAGAACGAGAAAGAGAGGAAAAAAGAGAGATAGACATACAGTGCCGAATGGACAGGAAGGAGATGGTAGAAAGATGGAGATAGTATGGAGGAGCAAGAACAGAAAAAAAAAGAAAGAGAGAGCATGAGCATTTGTGTGAGAGAGAGAAAGCTCTTTTCTCCCTCTCTACACTTACACACACACACACACACACACACACACACACACACACACACACACACACACGCACACACACAGGAAAACACCAGCGTACAGTGAGGAGACTCCTGCCCCTGGCCCCGCTCGGTTCCCACAGCCTGTCAGAGGAAGCCTGCGGAGGGGGAAAATATTTGGCTTAGCGGCACTGGAAGCCTGCGAGAGGCAGGAGTCGACCAGCAGCACAGAGACCTGGCACCAGTCAGGGTGAACACAGGGAAAGGAGAAAGGGAGCTAGAGAGACAGAGCCATAGAGTGAAAGAGAGAGAGAGAGAGAGAGAGAGAGAGAGAGAGAGAGAGACGGAGAGAGGGGGAGAGAGAGAGAGGAGAGCGAAAGAGAGCGAAAGAGGGGGGAGGGAGAGAGAGAGAGGGTGGGAGGGGGAGAGAGAGAGAAAGAGAGAGAGAGAGAGAGAGAGAGAGAGAGAGAGAGAGAGAGAGAGAGAGAGAGAGAGAGAGAGAGAGAGAGAGAGAGAGAGAGAATGGCCACAGGACAAATACCAGTGTGCATGAGAAAGAGTGGATATTTATGCCCGAGCTTGACTCAACCTGACAGGACACAATGATTTTAAAACGAGGTGAAGCTGAATTTCCTGGGGAATCATTTAACATTTGGTTTTGGGGTGGAAAGGGAAAAAAAAAGAGCGAAGAAAATACCTTGTTGAAAAGTACAGCAAGAAATATATGTAAGGGGGAGAAAGTATGGACGGCTTCGGGTTACATTGAGCGTAGTATTTGTTCCGGGTCGCTTAAAAACTGAAAATTGAAGCACAAATGATTTTGTTAAGCAATAAGTAAAATATATTTAAAGAAATTATGTAATTATACATTTCTGATTAATTTTAGCTTATTGTTAGCCTATGAGTGTGATGAAGCGATATATGTCAATGAAACTGTTATGTAAATATGACATTCTGTAACTTTACTTTTGTATTTCTGCTATCCTCAGTGGCCCGTTTGAAAAGTCTAGTAAAATAAGTAAAACATGACATTCAAGTCCCCAAGTGAACAGCAGAGGGACATCTTTGAAATGTGTGAACCAAAACAAGGATTCTCAGTTTTATTTCCTTCCGAAAATAACACCAAGTCAAATCATAGTATGAAGCAAAGGACAAATAATGTAAGGCCTTCCAATCAAATGCACTGGAATGAAAATGCTGATGCTTTCCAAAGGTTTAGTTTGAAACCTAATCCACGGGCCAGTAAAACAGTGAATTAAGTGCAGTATTGAGGATTGGGGATTGAGAGGAAACAGTTAAGGTACTTATCGTAGAGGTGGTCTGCTTTAGCGTCACTCTCTGGTGTTTCAGGTTTTGGCGTAATGATCCTGGTGGTGTACTGGAGCCCCTTGAAGGACACTTAAAGAATAGGAATAGTGCCATAAATAGAGTCGTAGCAGCACTGGAATGCAAGGCAGAGGTCCTATTTTTTTTTTGAAATAAACACTCTTTTCCTAATGGTCTTTCAGATGGAAGCACAATTTGACGCTTCACTCTCTTTGGTCTTAAATCAATTCTTTGCAATATATTTTAGTCTGAATAGCACCAAGTATAGCAGCAGCACCTAACAGCAGTTGCCTTTAAGAAAGGTGAAAAAGGTTATCCTTATTCTTATAATACACTTTGCCAATGCAACTCAACAATTTCATTTTTAGGAGCTCGGATTTGAAATGAGAGGTATTAGTGTAATGTATCATATATAATTGCATGAACACTGAATGCTGTCATTATTTAATTTGTTACATGCTAACATGTATTTAAATGCACCAAATTCGAAATACCTTCCGCAAGCTGGCGCAAAGAACCCTTGTTTACAACTGTTTGCCTACAGAGGAGACCCCTGTTATCCTGACTTATCCTTGTGGTTTGTGATGGTTGGTGCCAAGGACAGGCTCATTTGACTCCCATGTATTGACAGCAGCCTTTGCTCTGAAGTATTGTTTTACAGCCGCTTCTGCAACAGACTGAGACGTTTGATTTATGCAGGACTAATTCATCTCACAGTCTCCATGTCTCCGCGTCTCCAATACCAAAACTAAAATTCTATTATGATTAATGACATCTTTGAAATTCCCTTTGAAATTGGCATTTTCCTCTCACTCACTCGCTCACTGTATTACTAAATGATGCTCATAAGAACACAGAGTTTTCTATTTTCTGAGCAGTTTAGGTAAAAAAAAAACTAAAGCACAACCCTTGTCAAATACAGTTTAAGCATCAGTCGTTGAACAAACATTAAACAACCAATTGAATATCAAATGATGCCGATATGCTTACAGCAACTTCAGTTGTGGAAAGTGTGGTAGGCCTAAACATTCTTGACGGATATCACAATGTTATTTATGCAGAGCATATTACGCACACACATCCGCTCACACACATTTTTCTCAGCAGGGTGCTGAAGTATCCAGACCACAGGCTGAATTTACAATGTGCCAAAAAGGGAAAAAAATATGTAAAAAGCGGGAGAGGGGGAGATAGAGAAAGAGAGAGAGAGAGGGAGAGAGTTCATCAAAGACCTCTTGCTTTCCACTGTGAAGTCCAGCAAACTCCTTGAATGGATTTCCAACTGTTCTGCGATTCTGAGGGCATACAGTTTTTTTCCTGTAGAACTTATCACCACATATTGAGATGGTAACAGATATGACTCATGAATTGTAAATGTAACTTCACCAGTGTAGAATTCAGATGCTTTCATTTTATTGAAAATAAAAGTATAATGCAATAATATATAATAATGCCAAAATAGATATTAATGCTAATTCAGTTGATTAAACTATTTAATATTATGGCAATTTGTCATTTAATATGTGACACAAAGTGTCTACATACAAGCCATAAAACCATTCAAATAAAAGTATAAATTAATAGATATACAGTACATACATTTAGCAAAACAGTTTTGTGGTTAACTGCAGGGCTAACTATAATATCACTACTGAGTGGCACGTGTGGCAGACATTAAAGACATTGAGGCTGGCACCGGAGAGAGACTGGAGCCTAGTCTGTAGTTGACCTCCATAATCAACCCACTGGACTTCTACCCCCCCAATCCCACCACCACCACCCCCACCATTTACCATTAGTCTGATAACAGCTGGTCCAGTAGGCCTACAGGTTTTTGTTTCTTCGTTCCAGCCAACAGGTCTAGTAGTCTAGTAGTCTAAAGCACTCAGACCTGCTGGAGACAAATAGAGTTAAGAAACCACAAGCAAACAGCCAAACAATTAAAACCTTTAGGATGCATATACCATTTTGGCAATAAAAACAAACCTATTCATAATCATTTTAATTAACTGTAGACTTCAGCATCTGTGTTACTCGAGGGACGGTTGGCCAACCCAAAACAAACCATGACTAACTATTTTCAACCACTTTAATAAAACGGACTATATGGCCATATAAACCATCAGCCCATTTCATGTTCAGAGGTTTGGTTTTGGTAGACTTCCTACGAAACGCTTGTCACAAAGCAACATGCATGTAATGACATGTCATGCTTGAGTGGGTTCAAAAGTTGAGATGTGAAACATTAATTATAGTAGACCTAAATACCATTAATTTGGAATGAAGACGTCTGGCCTTAGGCATTGAAGAGGCAAAACAAAAATGTGCTCGTTAATCGGCTGTTGGCAAAAAAGAATGCATTGCTTGTCTAATTATGACACTGTTCTTTGGATTTAGTGATACACATCAACAATGCCCCAGTTATATACCGTAGGCTTACTTAACCAAACCTCAAAAATGAAATCCTCCAACCTCCAAACAGGTAATTCATTCAACTGTCATCCCTGAACTTGTATGACCCAAGGGTTAAAAGGGAACTACAACGCCAATATTATCTAATACACGAGAGTACTGCTTCATACAAATGTTATTAAAAAAATCACTGTCTGAGAACTTGGATCATTTATGTAATTTTTCCAAATCTGACCATGCGAGAATGCAACTCCTGTACCAATGACATCAATTGTGCAACTTTTCTGCAATTTCTTTGTCTAAATAGAGTTGACGTTGCAGACCGCACTGTTTTCACGACGCACGTATGAAGCAGTACTTCCTTATATTAGAAATCTCCAAGCGTGACTGTTCCCCTTTAACCATCGCTATCCATTTTCCACTTTGTATATAAGTTTGCAGCTAAGCGGGGGAAATTTGTGGTACTTATTTGGTTAAAATGACAAAATTCAGAGACACTGCCCTCTTTTCTCATCTGCATTCGCTTCTACTAAACAGATGTGAATGAGAGGGCATTGCGGAGACAATACACTCCATAGAGGCCAACATTAGCACTTGTTTGAAAAGACCGTCATCTGCTTTTTAAAAGCTATAGACATTGGAACATTCCTCAAGTCATTTACGTGGTTAATTGGCGAATGGTTCGATGGTCCTCCTAGGATGGAGCATGGTAGTCTGTAATGCCTTCAACATACCCGAGTTTTATTCACCGTGCAGCTGGCTTGTAAACACACTGTGAATGGATGGAAATCTGCTATGCAGCACCTGACCCTACTCACTGGAGCCAGGCCTGCTTTCCTCTGGACCAGTTCAGTGTTCTGGGGGTTTGAGGTTTGATATAGTGGTTTTGGTGATGGCTTGATGCTAAGTGTTTTGTTTTTTTCATTCTAGATTGTTGGTTATAACTCTGATCTGGTAACTTGACACGCCAGATGGTTTGTAACACAGAACCATCTGGGAAGTCGTCCTTGGAAACTGTTTGGAAAAGAGCAGGCATTTAAAAAAATTACTCGGAGGTGATGCGATGAACCATCGGTCTATCATCGTCTATCACGGTTCACGTAGACCACGTACCTCCTCATAGGACGCTGATTGGTCCCAACGACTGTGGTTCGGGCCACAAGCGCATAACTTGAAGCCTGGCCAGATGATTCACGCGTGATTGTGATGGCGCAAATCCTGCTGCCTCGCAAGGAAAGTGATTTGTTAGCCTGGTAGCCAAGTTCATATGCAGAAACGCAAACTTGAATATCTGGATGGACAAGGCTACTGATTAAGGCAAAATTTGTTGAAAACATATTTGGTTACAAGGACTCCATATTTTTGTAACAAAAATACATAATCTGGTGCGACCGGCAAGTCCATTAGCGTCCTTTACTTTTTCAAACACTGTAGTCAGGTCTTAGACGTGGCTGCCATACGACCAGGAGCATTCCGTGTGTAGCCAAGCGTCAGCATAGATCTCTGCTGCTTGCTCCTGGCAACACTCTTGCTCACCGTGTCAAGTCAAACAGGGATCCAAACTACACACCCGCACGGAGCATCTATCAGATGAGCAGGAGGCTTTGGAGGAGGTTAGTCTTCATTTTCATCTGTCAGATGCTTGAACAGAGACACACAGCATGCTTTCCAGAGACGTTTCTCTCTGCGTAGCAGTGTTTATAACTCATCTGAAGAGAAAATAACCCAGAAGGAAAGGCTTTTAACGATATAGAAACACTGTGGATTACCGAAGAGGCTGTGCTGCAAGGTCAAGCCTACAGAGCACGCAGTTCATTTCACTCATGTTTGTAATTTGTTTTCCACATATGGACTCACTCATCTTTGTCTAAGGGCACCTGAACCTCGGACACATGTTCGTAGGCGGTTTCTACCACCTACAAGTGCTTGGTCTCGTAAGCATAGGTTTGGGCTGTTTGACAGATGGAGCTCCCGGAATAGGCTGACCTCGGGGACCTCCAGGATTCTCGCTTTTTCTGAATAGAAGCTAAATAAACCTTGCTATAAAAAGACATGCTTGTGATGGTGTTTAAGCTTAGAACTTGACCGTCCCATAACTCTTACTGAACTGCAATTTAGTTTATGATTACAAGAAAAAAAGAAAATCCTAACAAGAAAAAAGTTATAATTAGCTGATAGCTAATGCCAGTCATTAGCTATCAGCTAATGACTGATAGCTAATATCTAGCACACACTAGACAAATATAGAATACGTGAGAGACCACACACCTAATGATTTATGAAGATACATTTAAATGTTTTGGTCGTTAACTGTTTGGAAGGCAACGATTTTGTCATAACAGCACACCAAACACTAACTCATTCCATTACCAAACAACCAAGTCCTGATTCTCAAAACCGGAAAAAAAGTGTTTTGGCTGCTGTTGTGATTACCGGTCAGTGTGGCTCCCGATTGGCTATCGTCTTTCACACACGACAATCCCTGCATATCGGATATCTATCAGATGTTTAGTATTTAAAATTTTGAGTCAGTGAGGCCTGATCGGATTTAGGGAAGTAATAAACTAATGTTATCATACCCCACACCACAGGATAATCCGTCAATAAAAAAATCTTTACAACCATAAGAAAATCAGGGTTTTGCTAACCAGGGTCAGAAGGGAGAAATCAGGCACAAAATCTGGCTAATAATCCAGTGGTGTGCACACAGCGTAAGGCAGCAGTCAATTATTTGATTGTTCTTTAGTTTTTTTTCCTATTCCTCTGCATCTAGAGCTCACTAGGTCTGGTTCAGCGGCCAGAGATTACTTTACTGCAGCACCTGACATCTTGTCCGGGCCAGAGCACAGCTGTGTGTGTGAGGCCAGTGTCCGCCTCTTTCCACATCTCAGGAGACCTTGACCTTTCACCCCCCGACCGTGACCTCATAAGCCCGGACGCAGCACTCCGCTCTCCCGCAGCGTATGGTCAGCTGTTTCCGCTGGTCTGGTGTCTGGCCAGTAGTCCTCCATCCTGTGGCCCTGAGAGACACATGCACACACACACACACACACACACACACACACATACACACACATACACACACACAAGCACACGTACACACACGCAGGCCACACACACACACGCACGTGCACACACACACACACACATACACACACACACACACACACACACATATACACACACATACACACACACAAGCACACGTACACACACGCAGGCCACACACACACGCACGCGCACACACACACACACATACACACACATACGCACACACAAGCACACGTACACACACGCAGGCCACACACACACACGCACGTGCACACACACACACACATATACACACACGCACGTGCACACACACACACACAAACACATAATATTGGACAAATCCAATCATATTGAAAAGTGAAAAGTTAATATACATAACTTAACTTATATGGAAAGCGATGTGTAATTATGTAAAGACGTTATGAATTCTCATATAAATATAAACAGGACATTAAAGTACAGAATTCAAAGCTACGACACACACACACATCTACTACATCTTGGAGGGAAGCTGAGTACATGCGGCCAAAGCGTAGCTCAGCCAGTGTGCGCACGTGTGCCCACTCTCACTCTTCACAGTGAGCTGCACCTCTCCCCCCCCCCCCCCCCCCCCCCCCCCCCCCCCCCCCCCCCCCCACCCCCCACCCCCACCACCCCCACCCCACCCTGTGTAACAGAAACAACATGCGGGCCACCGCACCGCAGGATGTCTGTTGTGGGTGGATAGGGAGCCGTCGGATGCAGAGAGAAGAGCGGTGTCTTTTAGCACTTTGTGAGGCGGTGGCCAGTACTGAGCCACCGGTTGCTGACACCGCATGGCAAGGCAGCCCGCCTGGCCACAGTCCAGATCACACAGCCTGTATGTCCGTGTGCTGGACTGCTAACTCTGTGTATCTCGACATGCCCGTTCTTTGAAATACTGCCGAGATGTGATGCCTTCTTCTTTCTCTTTTAAAGGGCGACGTAAGTAAGATTCAAGAGCTATTATTTGAGTGTAATCCGCTGATGACGGCAACAGCCTTTGTATGAGCCAATTTAGATTTTAGACCAATTCTGGCTCACTGCTGACCAATCAGGGCATCGCTTCCGTGATTGGTCAAGGCGAAGTCACCTTGCCTTTCAATCACAGGTGCGTGAAATTCAACACTTTTTTGGCTGATCTTTTCTGCTCTCTCTTTCTTCACAACTGTTTAATATTACCGACAGAGATTTATGATTGTCCTTTTCAAGATTTGACATGTGATTTCTTAATTTGTAAAGCACCTGTGAGCAATTATGTGCCGAAGGCCACAAACGGCCTTGCGTTTGAAGGATGCAATATAACTAAACTTGCCTTGTTCCTTGTTCCTTGTTCCTTCCATAACCCTACACGTTTTTGGGAGTAGAGGAAATCATAGATGACGGTTTGTGCTTGTTGAAAAGAGTGTTCCAGTGTTTGTTGTTCACATGTCATGGTAAAATCACGGCAGCAGTGGAAAGGGCAAAAAGGGAGAGGACAGTTTTACGGCCCATGGCGTAAATCACTCGTCATTGTTGTTACTTCACCCTCTGCACCTTGGAGTGCTTTTGCTGGTCCTGCCCTGTTGGGCCTTCGTCCTCATCCTCATCCTCCTCATCCTCCTCCTTATCCACAGCCATGCTGTCACCAGGGCTGGCGCGGTCCTGAGAGAGGAACACACAGCTCAGAGGCCTCCAGTGTGAGTGTGTGTTGAGAGGGAAATATGTTGTTCACGTTGTAAATTAATGGAATAGCATGGCTAAATCTAATCATTTAGTATAGCGCTGCCAAACATATATATACATATATATCCAGGCATGGCTTTTCTCTCTCACACTCACACACACACACACACACACACACACACAGACACACAGTTTTTCCTCTTGGTTAGCTGGTGTGCTTGATGACATTCTGAAAGAAATGGGGTTTCAATGAAAGAGAAAAGTATGTATTTTTACTGTTGCCAGGGAGCGCATGGCCCAAACAGAGCTTTGAGGCATGTATGGACGCACATTTCATTTCTCTCCCGAGCTCATGTGAAGTCCATTCTCATGAACCACACACATGCATTACGCGCAGCCATGCGCAAACACACGCACACACACACACATACACACACACACACACACATGCGTTCATACCGACACACACGCTCATTGTCCGACATCTATTAATTGTGAGTGCAAGGGTGAAATTCAGCCAAATATATTCACAGCCACTTAGGGCCTACACACATCACCAGACATAACCAAACTCTCAGCCTGGGGCAAATTAGATCTAGGCATTTTTGAAGGCCTGAAACACACACACAAATACACACACACACAGACACACACACACACACACACACACACACACATACTCACACATACACACACACAATCCCTGGAGAGCAGCAGGCGTATCCTAGAGAGAGAGAGAGAGAGAGAGAGAGAGAGAGAGAGGAGGCTTCTCCAGCATAGTGTAGCGTTTCCAGCTCTCTCCTCCCCATTAGGCTGGCCGGGCTACAAAGACACCCTGGCAGTAAATCCACTGCTGAGCTTATTATGGAGCAACTGCACTGACAGGCAGAAATGTCACAGGGCAGCACTGCCAGACCACAGCTATAGCATCACACTGGCCAAGTGCATAAAGAAATAAAGAAATAGGGAGGGAGGGAGGGAGGGAGGGAGGGAGGGAGGGAGGGAGGGAGGGAGGGGGGGAGAAAGAGAGAGACGGGGGATGAGAGGGAAAGACAGAGGGGGACAAAGAGAGAGGGAGAAGGAGAGGGGGAAAGGGGTGAGAGAGATGGGGGATTCCTCTGGTGTGTACGTCACTGGAGGCCCCTGTGGGCTGAACGGGGGAGGGAGGGAGGCTGGAGTATGTGAGTTGTGCGTCACAAGAGTGTTGTGTTTGTTTTGACACAGCGTGTAGTTTGCCGTGTTGTATTGTTGTTTTGTTGCTGTGGTGCCGTGTGGTGATTGCATGTTGTGTTAATGTGTCCAGTGTAGTAAATGGTTGTGTTGTGTAGAGTTGATCCATGTTGTATTTTATGTGTGCTGTAGGTCATATTTGTGGCCAAGATGTGTGAGTCTATGTGTGTGTGTGTGTGTGTGTGTGTGTGTGTGTGTGTGTGTGTGTGTGTGTGTGTGTGTGTATGTGTCTAAACCAGAACTGCCAAGATACGACCTATAGGGATGAGAGCCATCGCCGGCACACATTCGCATGACACACAGGCACAGAGACATCATTAAACATTATCCTCAAAGACTTCATCTCAACTGTCCAGCCAGTGATGCATCACGTTGTGGAAACTGTGTGGTTGTGTTGTGTAGAGTTGATCCATGTTGTATTTTGTGTGTGCTGTAGGTCATATTTGTGGCCAAGATGTGTGAGTCTGTGTGTGTGTGTGTGTGTGTGTGTGTGTGTGTGTGTTACCACACTAAAGGAGCGTGGCTCCTGCTGTCATAAAGCAGACTGGGTTGTTGTTGGAGCGGGACTGATAGAGAATCCCTCTTTCCCTTCTCTCTCTCTCTCTCGCTCTGTCTCTCTCTCCCTCTTTCTATGTCTCTGTTTCTTTCTCTCACTCTCTCACTCTCTCACTATCTCTCTGTCTATGTCTCTGTCTCTGTCTCTGTCTCTTTTTCTCTCTCTCTCCCTCTCTTGCTCTCTCACTCTCTCTCTCTCTCTCTCTCTCTCTCTCTCTCTCTCTCTCTCTCTCTCTCTCTCTCTCTCTCTCTCTCTCTCTCTCTCTCTCTCTCTCTCCCTCTCTCTCTCTCTCTCACTCTCTCTCTCTCTCCTTCTCTAGCTCTCTCACTCTCTCTCCACACACACACACACAGAAACACGCTAGCGGGTCTGACAGCGTGACATTAATGCAGTGGGGGTTCCCCCGGTCCACAGGAACTATGTAATAACTTACACATGTGGCTGGACGGCAGGGCAGCCCAGAACCTTCCAGCATCCTTACCTCCACCCACCCCCACCTTTCCCTATGACATTCCAATCATGATTAATCTCGTTATGCTCCTGCCCTGTTTTCCATGACAACATTTTATTTTACGTTTCTTCCATTTGTCTACAATTTTCATTTATTTGTATTAATTATTATTTATTTAGTATTACAGTACTTCCAATACTCTCTAAGCAGCTATTCTTACTCTGTCATTATCACTTGTTTCAAAGTTTTTATGCAGTAGCTCTGGACAGGGCCATAGACGGTTGGAAACGTAACATATGGAGACTTGGGAACACCCTCGCATGCATAGCAAAAACATTTAACCATAAAACAGACATCTACGTCTACATTTACGCTGTCGATCGCTGTTCTGCAGTTTTTAATTAAACAGAATTCTCCTCCAATGGTCCATACCTGGTATTATGATATGTGTAGTTCAGCAGATGGTTATAATGTTCACAGGAATGAACCTCAAACACCGCTAGCTGGCTGTACCCCCCCTCCTCCCCCCCACACACACACTCCAGTGTCTAAGTGCTGAAAGCAGCCTGCCATGCTTGTTTATCCAATTCTTCATGGCTGCAATATGGATCCCATGGGATCCCAACCCACTTCTCCTAGTGAAAGACCAAACCAGACCCTATTCTGTGAATCCCTTCGCTGAATGACGTATTGGATCCATTAGCTGGGCTCCACTGTTACACTCATGCCCTTTGACCTGCATGAACCCTATGAAGCCCTATGTAACACACCACCATAACTGATGACAATTAACTGTCATGGAAACGGCAAATCCCGCTTGGCTAATGGTCACTTAGGAATCAGTGGAGCCAATTAGACACAAGCTACCTAGTTCTAGTTGATACCTTGTCAGTACCATTACTGGCCAATAATAATAGTATTATGGGCAGTGGCATGTCCAGAGTAATTTAGCCCATGAGTGGTGCAGAAAAACACAAGAGCTTTGGGCAGAATGTTAAATTCACAAAATGTACTTATTTTATTCATGT
This sequence comes from Lota lota, assembly GCA_026745465.1. Classification (NCBI taxonomy): domain Eukaryota; kingdom Metazoa; phylum Chordata; class Actinopteri; order Gadiformes; family Lotidae; genus Lota; species Lota lota. The sequence goes on along the minus strand of JACYXH010000091.1, from coordinate 2,616,648 downwards.
CAGATTTAGTAGGGATGGCACTGCCAATTTTGGCACTGCAGCCTTATTATTTGCCAACCAGTTTTCAAACAACACAAGTCAGTACCATTATTTTGGTTGACATGTATACGGGGATAGCGCTTTAGCATAGCGCAGGGCAATGCTTTATTGTAGGCTTCTCTCATCAAAAAATGAAACGGTTAATTTCCAATGCAGCTTGACTTCGACCGGCAACAAGAGGCCTTGCATGGATCGCTCACAGTGCCTGGACGACAGGAAGAGGTTCCGGGGAGCACGCCTGCATACAGAGCATCAGCCACCAATGATGAGTGTCAGCCAATCGGAGGGTAGAACATTGGATGTTCTTAAATGATGTTGTTCTCCATGTAAACGACAACACAAACTAAAAACCGAGTCCAGTAGAGGAGGCCGTGCAGCATTAGTTGGCCAAGTGAGTGCTGCACATTTCTCATTAAAAACATCTGTGCATCGGACTATGGCGTAGGTTTACATTGCGATAAATAAAATGTATGTTTTCACCCCATTACTTTTAAATGCGCCATCTCAGCTCAATCTGAATTGATTGTACGTTATATTAAGTTAGACAGCGTGTATATTTTTCGCAAAGTATATCTTAGTTATTCATGTATTTGGAGCTAGTCCATGACAACTGTTTTAGCCATTGTTGAACACCTGTGCTCAATGTGTTTTCAATTACATATCCATCCCCTCTTTCGGTTCACACACAAAAACACCCGCTGAGTTACAACGGCATGCGCACACGCACAAGCGCACACATGAGTGCAAGAAGACAATCGCAAACACAAAAAAGCCAGGTGCTCAGTGAAACGCCACATCATTCAGCAAAAAACTGAGCAATGTCCAAGAGATTCCAAAGCCATGATATTTATTATTGCACTTCTCAGCGGAGGCAATAACTAATGCTCTGCTAAAAGACTCCCATTTGTCTTATGAGTATGTCTTATTTTCTAGTCTCTGTGGCAGACGAGAAGGGTGAAGGACAAACATTAGACATCACTCCATAGTCATTGTTGGGGTGTTATGCTGTTGCTAAGCAGTGTCTTGGCCACATCATTTTTGTATTTTAGATGCTAAAATGAATCGTGCGTTTTCATTCATTTCTAATTGTTCAAATCTGATTTCAATTTTCTTTTGTATTGTATAAAAGAAAGTAATTTTTACAATTGGATTTAACCATAAAGCAAACTCATTTTCATGGGAGGCTGGCTTTAAAATGTAGTGTCAAGAAATGTCTACTAGAAATATAAAGATACAAGACATTTCTTTGTGTTTGCGGTAGCAAGCCTTTCATGAATTCATAAACTAAGTACTAATTGCAATATAGCTCTTGAAAAGGTGTACCAAAGCCTGATACATGTTTAGAGGAAGCAGTGTTACACATGTCCACTGTATAAAAGAAAAAAGGCTAAACTACAATGAACATCATACTTTTCAACCTAAACGTTTTATCCTAACACTCACACACAGACACTCACACACACCCACCCACACACACACACACACACACACACACACACACACACATTCCTCTGCTGTCTCCCCACCTCTGCGCTGATTGGCTGAGATGACATAGAGATGAGAAACAGAGCATGGCGCGCCATGCTGGACGGCTGGTTCCACCGGAGGGGGAATTACAGGGGTGTGGACACGGTACCTCCAACTCACCGATGATGAAACCCGCCACAGGGTCACTGCAATCACAGCCATGGCGATGCCGTCTACGCAGACGGCTAATCATCGCAGACGGATTGCTCTCGACGTTTAGCTGCGCACCCAGCTAGCCCCGTTAGCCCTGCTAGCAGCGTGGATCTGATCCAGATGTTCTCCCTGTTTTTTTGGGGGGGGAATTAAATAGTGTGTCAGATGAAAAAAATAAAAAGTTTTGCAGGTTAGCCATTCAACCATGTCAACAGCCCCACCCCCAACGCATGTGTCACGCTCCATTCATCACACGTATGTCATTGACACTCTCACGTGCATGGGGTCGTCGGTTTCATGGGGGTAATACAGTCGATGTTGGAACGATAACAGGAAAAAGCAGGGAAAGGTCTGAGCTCAAACAAAGCTTAAATGATTGCTGATTATGTTTTATGCTTTTGGACACATTGATGCTTTTTGGACTCATCGATTTTTGATCGAGAACAGGCAAAGCAAGGAAAGGTCTGAGGCCAAACAAAGCGGAAATGATTGCTGATTATGTTTTATGCTTTTGGACACATTTCCTTTAAAGAATGGTTTTAGGAATTTAATCAATTTCTTTCCAATTTTAAAATGAGTTGGGCGAATGACACACACACACACACACACACACACACACACACACACACACACACACAGGTCACGATTATCACTATCATCCATACATGCAAAACTGTTGCAGTATATGTGCCAACAGTCTTTGTGTTTCTTTTCAGTTTGGTTTGGAGGACTCTCTGTTGATCTAGAGGGTGAAAAAAGTCAGCTGAAATCTCGCTCTAGACCTCTCCAATTACAGTCTTCACCCACTAGCAAGCTAAGTCTAAATGCACGTGCACGTACACCCACTCCATGCACATGGGAGTGTCACTGACATATCACAGAACGCACTGCCCTGAGGCAACAACCAATTGAAAGAGACGCCTGATAGGGAAATACATGCCAGTCTTTACTCCTGCTTACAAAGTTATTATTCATCACTGTTTGATTAGTCAAGTAGTTGGCGATACTCCGCCATATTGAGAGGACTCAAGACATTTGTAGTAATGTCAAATCCTAACTCAACATAAATATACCAACCAGGCTAATGAAAACTTTAGTTTGCCACGTTCACATGAAATACGCTGTGGCAGTTTCAAACAGAACAATATCTTCCCATAATGAAAAGCAATTTCAAGAATTATTAGCAAACAATGTCCAAAATAACATGACTACCCGCACAATATAATCCTATTGCCCTATATGCTTCCAAAATGGAGGCGGTCATTGCGATGTCACGTCGCAATGTATAAGCCCATAATGGTTATGATAATGTGCTTAACCTTAGTATGACATAAAGCATGATAACGACAGTTCAACATTAACGTCAGTCTTTACATTAGGAAAAGGGGGGTCGTAAAGAAATTAATTACCACGTGGTACCAAAACATGTGTAATCCTACCTGTAAGAATGCATACAGTGTTCACTGAGAGAGTTACCTATTAAACATATTGTGTTCATGTTATACCCGGACTGGACCGTCGAATATTTCTACAGACCTGTGCAGAGCGGTGCATCATGGGAGCACTCAGGAATCCCAGTGAGACATTTCTTTAGCGATGGGCCTGCAGACAGGCTGATCTGCATGTAAAGTCCTAGGTCTCTCCTCCTCCTCCTCCTCTTCCTCCTCCTCCTCCTCCTCCTCCTCCTCCTCCTCCTCCTCCTCCTCCTCCTCCTCCTCCTCTTCCTCCTCAGCCTGGTGCCATGCCACTGTACTCTACTCCCACATTTCTCCAGCATAGTATTTAACCGGAATGCCAGACAAGTGCTTTCAGCACAGAGTGTGCTGCCAGCATGGCGTTGAGAGTGGGCATGGCTTATTGGCATGTCAGTCATGTTTAACCTCTATTCATCTTTATCTGTCTTTCTTTTGTCTGCAGCCTCTTCTTCCCTGCCGCTTGAACTGCAATTATACATTATGTGACGGGAAGCATGTCATTACAAAACAATGTCACATGGTCATACCCTACATTTATTTTATTTCCTTGGAAGGTACCTTCAGAACGTTCCCTTGCAAACCGGTTCTTCACTCAATTTATTGTAGCCTTTACTAGTAGCTAAGACAATGTTAACTTGCCATCCATATTATGTCTCATCTTATATAAATATATTTCTATTTTTATAGTTTGCTGCTGTTAGTGTTTTCTTATCTTATTTTAAAAACAGTGACACTGTCGTATTGAGTAGGGATCCGGCAACATATTTGAATCCCCAGGCATAAAGATTTATATTTTTAATTGTTGTTATTGGTCAACCTTTATAAGGTTATAATAACCTTTATGACCTTCATAATGGGACTTTGTGTTATAATCCTGCCCCAACCCAATTCCCTACTTGTTTCCCCTTGGTCTTAAATGTGGTTCACCTGGGTTCAAGTCCCTTGTGTTCCCCC